>PVKZ01006850.1:0-29531 GCA_004027375.1 Macroglossus sobrinus | reverse complement strand
GGTCGAGAATTCCTCGCGTCTGCCTTCTCTGAAAACTTCTCACGGGCGGAGAGGGAGTTAATAGAAGAAACGATATGTATAAGGAAATTGCAAGCCGCCTAGAGTATGGCTAATGGAATCTGATGCTGGCTTTAATTTTAATGAAGAAAGTTGCCAGTAGCAACAAAACTGTCAGCGGCCGCCGGGTGCCATTAATAAAGGTGGAGACAACAGCAGCGCCCCGGCTCAGCACAAAAGGTCCCCCTCGCCTCACGCTGCGCTAAATTGGCTGCCCGATTTTTCTTAAGTGTCCGCTCTATTTAGAAGACAATTTATTAATTTTTGCCATTCATTGTCCGTTGACAGGCCATCATCTCGGGGCCCGAATTTTAGATGAAAACTAATGGAAAGGACGGGCGGTATTTATGAGGGGTATTATTTGTCAATTACAGCGGGAAACACTCCTTGCCACCACCAACTTTGATGCCTGTGCTTTGGACGTGAGGACGGACTGTTCCTGCCGGCGTTAAAATATGAGTGAAGTCTCTCCCAGCTCATCAGCTCGGCACAGGCGTGGAGGGAAACCACCTTTCCTGTTATGTGGACCTTTCAGGGTAGACGGATACGTTGTTACTGGTAGACGATACATTGTAACTGGTAGGTGGATACATTGTAACTAACTGGTAGGTGGATACATTGTGACTGGTAGGTGGATACATTGTAACTGGTAGACAGAAACATTGTAACTGGTAGATGGATACATTGTAACTTGCAGCAAAGGGGAAAAACACACCAGATAATGATTGCATGTGAATGTGCACACAAAATGTAATTCCCTGGGAAATAATTCTTCTTCGTTACTTTGTATCATCTCTGGATGAGAATCATTAATAACTAACTAAAAAGATTTGTTTTCTAAATTTGGTAGTTTTAAAATAAGTTCTCCCTAAATTACTATATTTTAAACAAAAACAATATATATATTCTGCCTATCCATTTGCCAATTTGAAGGTTAAATGACTCTAAAAACAAAAGAAAACCCTAAGCTTTAGCTTTTATACGGAAAAATACTTCTAATTGGCAGAAAACCCTCCAGAAATCTACTGCTGAACGTTTGATAAATTACTTCTCTAAAGATATTATTAGGTTCACATGCTGCAGCATTCTCTCTCCATTTTTTTTTTTAAAACTAACATTACCCTAACCCTGGATAAAATGGGTTGGAACGACGAATAGTCATTTGCTTGCCAACTAAAAGAAAAATCAAATGCATCACAATTTTATACGCCCAGCTGAAGTTTCTTTTCTGCAGCGATGCTGATGATGGAATTGGCTGAGGATTGCTACACGGCCCGCATCATGCGCAATTGGAATCCATACGGCGTTAAAGGTTTCGGCGATGAGGATGAGCGTCTTCCCAAAATGACAGTGCTAAAGTAAATGACGCACAGTGTATGTGCTCGCTGTCCGTCATCCAGGCCTCGGCCAGGACGCCCCGGGATCACCCAGACCACACTGCCAAGTGCAACGGCCCTTGCTGTACCCGACAGCAGAGAAAGACCACGGTGCCGATCCGAAGCCGTATCTGAGCATGAACTCCAGCGCTTCTAACCGGAAAACCGTTCTCTATACCCAATCGGCTCCTACACGATGTCTGTGCTGGGCTTTTGGAGATCAGTGTCGGCGTGCACGGACAACGCTTGTCTGTAGTCTCCTCACAAAGCGACCTTGTCCTTGCCGCCGGCCGGAGCTAGCTGGCATGTCTGGGAAGTAAGGGGGCGCGCTCTCGGATGGACGTGCTCTGAGCCGCCCGGGGGGGGGGTCAGGACAGGGGAGGGGAGGAGACCACGTCCAAGGTCTCCCCGTGGGGGCTCGGGGACGGCCCCAGGAGCAGCACCCCAGGAACGCGCCGCACCGCCTGTGCACTGAGGGGAACCGTGATGCCGGCGCTGACTCCAAATCTGGTAGGCTCCGGCGGGGGGGCTGCACCCCCACACACAGCGTGGCTGAGTCTGCAGGCCCTGCTGCGTCTCTGCTCCCACGCGGACCATGCCCGACCAGGGGGCACGCCACAGCAGCCACGTGGCGTCTCCGACACCAGGGCTCAGGGCACCAGACGACCGCCACCTGCAGATCTCGGGGTTTGGGCTCAAGCAGGCGGCGCGGTCTGAAGCTCTAGAACGTAACGGTGACTCCGGCAGGGGACATTCGGGGGCTGCCCTGCATCCTGCCCCCGTTCTCGTGGCCACCGGTTTCTGATTTCGCGTGGCAAATTCTCCCTCCCCCGCCCTCGGCCTGTGGGCCAAGTTCACTGCCGACCGCTGAGCATCTCATGCCCCGAGTCACAAGGACGGTGCAGCGTGGAACTGGTAGGCAGTCCATCGGGGGCTGCTCACGAGTGAGGACCATTTCTGGGACTTTCCACTCCGCCCCCTCAGACGTGGAACGGGTGGGACCCTCGGCCTGGAGCACGAGAACGCAGCGGGTGGGACGGGGGCTCAGACCCAAAGAGATGGGAGCCAAGCGGTGACCCCTGAGGCCACTGTCTGGGGTGACCACGCCCTCCTCCGATCCCTGGCTCCAGGGAGCCAGCAAATCTCCTCGCTGACGCTAGGCAAGGCGCACACAACCCCAATAATTCCAGGTGAGCTGCTAGGGATGGGGACAGAGCCAAGAGAACGAGCTATAGCCTCAGTGACACTAAACAAAGATGAAAATTCAGTGTCTCCTCGGCCCCTCTGAGACAGGGATGGCCCCTGGGAATACAGTGAGCGACCACCACACGGCACACAAGCCCATGTCCTTACAGCACGAAGGCCAAGCACATCTGCTCCCCGCCCAGGGCCCGGGCTCCCGCCAACCGGCGCCTGTCTCTGATGCGATTGGACGGCCTCCGAGCAGGACCAAGCACGTGGCGCGTGCAGGCCGTGTGTCGTGGGGTTCTCCGGCGTCCTGGCGGAGAGAGTGACGTCTGCGTCGGGGGCGGCGGGCCTGCCGGGACGCGAGGCTGCTGCCGCTGTTGCCCTCTGACCCGGAACCAGTCCACTCACCACTCAGAGACACGCAGCTGTCAGGACTTCGAAACACACCCAAGGTGCAATCGGCTCAGGACCCGGCTTGAAAATCGGCTGAACGACGGCACCGGTGACACAGCGATGGCACTGGAGGACAGCTTCCCCACGAGTGCACGAGAGGCCGGCTCTGAGGTGCCTGCCGTACGGCTGCTGCTGCCCCGACGTGGCCAGGGGACCCTGTCCCCGGGGGGCTCCCGCGACCGTCCACCTGGCTGACCACGCCGTCCCGTCCATGCGTCTCGCCGGCCCAGCGCACGACGCGTCAGCCACGCCGGCCACGCTCCTTCCGCCGTGGCGGGACCGAGACGCCGGCTCGTGGAACGCCACCCACGGACCCCCCATCTTTCCCCCTTTGGAACCTTTTCTGCTTTTCTTTCCCTTCACAAGACTCAGTAAGGATCCCCGAGTCCTCCCGGTTCAGAATGACCGCCGTCGGGACGGCAGCAGCAGCGAACGCAGACAGGAAGGCTGACAGGAGTTCCCCCGGAGCCCGCGCCCGGGATGGATTCGCCACAAGGCGAGAGAGAGAGCTGGACAAACGTCCCCGGCTACGTCCAGATCCCACATCTAAACTGTCAGGGGCGTTTTCCAGGACGTTGGCTTCAAAAACTAGGATGAGGAAGGAATTCTCTCTCGCGATTTGTTCCATTAACTTTCATTCAAAAAACACTAATCGTAAGAAAGTAAAGTGGGAGGAAAGCGAGCCATGTTGGGGACCCTCCCATTCTGCAGGACCAGCCACAGCTTAACCGATGACGCAAGAGAAGCCTGGACAGGTTGAGAGACGCCCCTAAACCGTGGCTAACAAGCGGGGTGGCAGGGCCAGGCACCGGGTTGGCCCGGAGGCAAAGCGCCTTGCGCGCTCCGTGCGCCCGGGCCCTAAGCCGCCCCCGTGAGGCCCACCTGTGGCCGCGCCCGCATCTGATCGGCCGGCGCAGGGCTGGGGGTGACTGTGCCGGCGCGAGCGGGGCCCAGGCTCTGTGAGACGGACAGGAAGCCAGCTGCGAAGTGAAACTGCCAGGGTGGCTCGTCTGACGCCACTCAGAGAACGGACCTCACACCGCACCCAAGGGGATGGGGCCGGGGAGGGAGGGAGGGAGGAAGCCCCCTCTCAGCTTCCTGCCGTGTCCGTCTGCCGAGGGGGCCCTCATGCATGATTCGACCGGCAGCGGACAAGGACACGCCCTCACCCACACGGTCCTCTGGTGACCTTGGACGGCAGCAGCCTCGAGTGCCTCCGCTCTGACAGCGCTGACACGGCCCAATCACGGTGCTTGTCACGTCACGGGTTTGCGGGAGGCGGGCCTGGGCCTCTGGGGTAAGGCTGAGAGGGAGGTGTGCGTGTGTATGTGTGTGTATGTGTGTGTGTGTCTGTGCCCACGCAGTAGGACAGCACACCTCCGCCAGCTGAGAGATCTGAAGGCCACATCTGGGTCTCCACCGCGCTGTGGGCCGGCCCACCCCACCCCTCTTCCCTCTCCGAAGAACGCCCAGAACTGGCTCGTTTACCACGTCCGCTTCTTCAGAAAACCCGCAGCATTACGCACGGCTCACGGACAGCCGTTGGCGTCTCCACAGCGGACGCCGACGAAGACAGCCCGCTCTCGTTCACAGTTGTTACCACGAATGTTACTTCCCAAATTAAATCTGAGAGTAGCCTACGTTCATCGCTAACCGAACCCAAGGCAAACCGACCACACATTCCAGCACATCCGTCTGTGGGCTTCTGACCTCACGCCCCACAAAACCGAGCGCGTGTGTTCTGTAAACTTCAGCACTTGTAAATGTATCAGACTTCCCTTCCTCATCGAGGCTGAATAATATACTCGGTCTGGTTAAATTTTCATTAACGTTTGAAATCGTTATTCAGTCGTGTTGCCTGGCAAGATGTCCTGGCTCCGGAGTCCCCAAATCATGACCACGGGGGTCTCAGAAAGGGATACCTGGTCTTGCTGACAAGGAGAAACCGGTCTCCCGAACAATCTAAAATGGACAGCAACCGCCGGTGGAAAGAAACAGCCCGCGCTCTGATCTGCCCCATGCCTGTGACACCCGCCTGGGGCTCAGTCAGGGACAAACGGAGGAAGACGCCATTACAACCCGGGACTTTTCCCATTCAGTGTCACGAGTGGCGACAAAGTCTCCACCTCGTCCCTTAGTCGGTCGTCCGCTTGGCTCCCCGCATCATCACAAGGGTCCCCGTCCTCAGACAGAGCAGGGGGAAGGATTTTCCCCACGCGGTCCGCGGAGCGCGGTGCAGACGGGTCCCCTTACAGCACCTCTGATGTTGAAGCCGTATGTTTTCCGTGTGGCTTGTACCCTAAACGTGCAAACCCCAGAACACGGGAGTTTTTTTTTTTTTCTTTTTTATTTAAAAGGTCCTCAGAGGAAGAGTGTAAGCTCTCATCGATCCCCTTCCTTTGTGGTGCGGACAGCCTGGCTATAGAAACTGAGTGCTCCCTTTGTAAGTCCCCCAACTTTCTGGAGGGGCGCTCCATTCTCCTTCTCTGCTTCCTGCAACTCCTTTGTCACACAGTGTCAGAGATCAGAGCCGCGGTGGGGACACACGGCGGCGGCCCGCTCGCTATCGGGCAGATCTCGATCCACCTCTGTGTCCGCGCCCACTGCTAATTCATCATGGCCCGGACAGCTGGGCTGATTGCGGGCCTCCCAGCACAATGCGGGCTCGGCCGACCGGCCCTCGGCGCTGGCCGGCCCGGGGGGGAGGCCGGCGGCCCGGCTGCGGCCGCCCGAGATAAGTGCTGGCTGTCAGTCCAAGGACAAAGAAGGGCAGGCCCCGGAGAGAGAGAGGAGATGAGAAAAATTCCTCACAACTGCTTTATCTGATGAGGGTTATGGCTAATTAATTATAAACTCAATTACCTAACCCTGACTTCGGCAGTCTCTATTCATTAAGAGATAAAACTTGACTGACGGCTAACTTCCCCTTGCACACGCATGCACACACACGTGCGTGCACACACATGCATGCATGCATGCACGCACACGCACGCACGCACACACACACATGGTTGAGGCTCGCTAACACCCCATTTCCTCAGAGGGTCTGCAAAGGCGCCCACACCTGTCGGGTGCTTGTTGTCCAAAGCTGGCCCACCGGGGCCCCCTCTGGCCCGCACGCCGGTGGCCCTGTCCCGGCCTTGGGAAGTGACGCCCAGACCCCGGGCAGCAGGCACATGGCCACGAAATCAGGCGGCAGGCTGCCACACGGTCCCCCTGCCTCCGAGCAAAGCCTCCCCGGCCGGAGGGAGGAGTCGCAGGCATTTCTGAACTGTCACAGCGAAACCCCCGGTTCCCCCCGGACTTCCGGCCGGGCCGACCTCCTTCCCGCTGGCGACACGGCGCGCGGGGGCCGGCAGCGGCGCCCGGGCCCGGTGCATCAAGGGGCTCTATTCAGCGAGGGCCGCCAGCCGCGCGCGCCCCCTCCGTGTCGCCCACTTTAATGTATTCTCGCGTCTATGAGCTCTTTTAATAAGCTGGGAGGGTCTGGGAGCGGGGGAGAGGGAGAGAGAGACTTCAGGCGTCCTTACTGCTCGTCGCCAAAACCGCCGCCGACGGCTCCCGCAGACGAGACGGGCCGGCGGGGCCTCCTCCCAACAGCCCAGGCTCCTCCTCTCCGCGACGGGAGGCCACCGGGATGCCCCCCGTTTGCGTGCCGCAGCCCTTGTTTCCGTGGGGAGCAAATAGGGAGCGATTCCCACCGGCTCCCTGCTCTGCTCGCAGGCCCCTGCAGCGGTGGGTCCTGGAGGCCGGCTGGCCGGCCTGCTGGCCTTCCTGCCTGCCTCACGGGCGGGTGGCCACCTTGGGGCCAGAGCCCCACGTGCCCGGCCCCCGATGCCAACGCTCGAGGGGGGAGCCTAAGGGCCACCCACGGCTGGCGAGGCAGCAGGAGCACACAGCACTCCTGTACACCCCACACGGGGCATCCGTGGAGGGTGACATTTGGAGAAGGGGCGGGCGACATTTGGGGGGGTTAGGGCTTCTGCCTGGTTCACCTCTGTGTGTCCAACAAGCCCAAAGCCCGCAGCGCTCGTGAACCCGGTTCCCGCTGGGCTGTGGGGAGCGGCGGGTGCCATGGGCCGGCTGGTGTGTGTGCGCTCGGTGCCCCAGGCCAGGCGGCCAGGAGGCCCCGAGCGACCAGGTCCCTGGGCTGTGAGACGCCTGTGGACGCCAGCCCCGCCCGCACCTGCCTGGGTCCCCTCCGCGGCCGAGGGTGGCGGGGCCCCGGGTCTGCGGCCAGGAGGCGCCCTGATACTGCCACAGCCACAGCCACCTGTTCATGTGTAGACCACCCGCGACGGCAGAACCCCCATCGTGCAGGGCGGCGGCGGGGAGGTCGGGGTGATCGCGAACACTCTCTGCGAAGCTGCTGCTTTCTCAAGGATGCACAGAAGCTGTTCGCAGCCGTCCCAGAACGCTCCCCTCCAAGGCCCTCCCGCCCGCAGCCTCGGGAAGGAAGGAACGCCTCGCCGTCATTCCCCAGACGTGGCCCCTGACGTTAAAGCCGCCGAGAAGGGCTTCGCCGCCAGCGGGTGCACGTGCGGCTCCGTCCAGAGCCCGCGACACGTGGGCGCTGGGGGCCCGAGGAAGCTGAGTCACGGCCGGGGATGGTTTTTAGAACTTGAAAAACATCACTAATTTGTAAAGTCAGTTTATGAAGATCGGGAGCAGTAATAACTTGTGGGTACTGATATTTCTACTGTATAACACGCAAGTTCTCTTTTCATTAATGCATATGAATTGCTCCCTATACAGCAAGGATCCCCAACCCCTGGACTGCAGACCGGTACCGGTCCGTGGCCCGTTAGGAACCAGGCTGCACAGCAGGCGGTGAGCAGACAGCGAGTGAAGCTCCGTCTGTATCTGCAGCCGCTCCCCAGCGCCCGCATCACCGCCTCAGCTCCGCCTCAGGTCCTCAGGCGTTAGGTTCTCCCAGGAGCCCCGGTCCCTGGTGCCGCAGAGGTTGGGGACCTCTGTGTACAGGGTGAGAAGGGCGGTTCCTCCCCGCCGAGTCTCCACTCCTCGGGCTCCTGTGCAGCCATATGTGTCTTCATCCGCCACGCCCGTGTTATGGCTGCGTAACAAAAATGCTGCTGAGCGTCTGGGGTCGGGCGGGCACGGAGACAGGTGCGCGTGCCGGACGGGGCTGGGGCGGTGGGGAGCCCGGGTCCTCTCGGAGCCGGGCACGTGCCACCTGCTTTCCCTTCCCTGTCCCGCACCAGGGAGGAAGAGCTACAGACGGCGAGTGACAGGCGAGGAGGAAGGCGGGACACGGCAGCTCGGAGCGAGGTTAACAGGAAGACGGGCACGTCGGGGCTGAGAACACGGCTTCCCCCTGCCCGACGGCGGGGCGAGGTGGGGAACACGGAGTAGGGGAGACCCTGCGGCCTAGAGCAGGGTGGGGGAGTGCCCGGGAGAGGCGGGCATGGCATGCCCCACCCTGCAGGTGACAGATGGCCTGCAGTGGGCCGCGTCCCCCGCGGGCATCCCCGCTGCAGAGGTAAGTCACGGGTGCAGAGGCTGAGCCCGGAACGGACAGGGGGGAAGCAGGCACCGTGTGGGGGGCTCAGAACCCCGTCAGAACCACACGCTGGAACCCTGCTCGCCCGCCGGGGCACCACGCACGCCCGCCACGGCCACCAGAGGGCGGGCCGCCGACGGGAAGCCGGACGTTAGCCTGTCTGCTTCATCCACATCCCTCCAGGAGAGGGACCACTTTCAGGTTCGGCTGGGACCGGTGAAGGCTGGGGGAGGCGCGCAGGAAAAGAAAAAACTATTAATTACCGCCACCCGCGGAGCCATCACTGGCCTTGGTTGGCCAACAGAAAGAAGGCGTTTGCAACTCTCCCCAGGATATTACGTTCTAAACCCTTCCCGAGGTGGACCTCGTCCTTTTCCCGGGAAAACTTGATGGCGGTCTTTAGTATTCACTGGCTTAATTAGGACTGCAGTTAATTTCATTAAATTCTCTTGCTGCTAAATGAAGCAGATTATGAGACATCTTTTATTGCAAGGCGTGAAATTACAGCCTGTCAGCTGCCAATGGCGGGGTGAAACTAATGAATTACAGGGTAAATAACACCGGAATTAACCAGCCAATTTAACAGAGCACCACGGAACGAAGTCATTTTTACTTCGAGCTTTAAGGAGCAACGTGGCCGGGACACCTCCAGAGCACACACACGGACAGGGGGCCGGGTGCCCCCGAAGACCCCAGACGTGGGGAGAACGCGGAGCAGGCACAGCTGTCGACCCCCTCCCCGACCCCGGGGAAGCGCCCGGAGCCCACGCAGGAGGCAGCCCCGCAAACATCCACGGGCCGGGCGAGGAGTTACGGAAATGCACGATCGGTGGGTGAGGGGGTGCTCTCACTCGCTCTGCTAGTTAAGGGGGCCTGGGACACGGCACCTGCCGCGTTCTGATTTGGCACAGGCGGTGGGACAGCTCCCGGCGTCGGAAGGAAGCCGTGTGTCTGTGACGGCGACGTCACCCCTCGTTGGCTCACTGAGCTGTCCCAGCTGCGGTGCTGGGGCCGGGGTCTGCGCTGGGACGCCATGGCCGCCCCGGGAAGGGGTCGCAGCCCGTGGACGGCGGGGGCAGGGGAGCAGGAAGGTCTTGATGGGTCACCTAGACGCTGGTTTACGCCAGGGGTTTTGGCATCTCCCCCGCCCCCGTCCCCCCGCTGTACCGACCAGACTGAGAACTGCAGCCCCTAAAGCCCCAGGGTGGGGAGTGACCTTAAATGCCAGCTGGTGCAGGCCGAGGGCCCATTTCGATGACGTGCAATGCATCCTGGGAAGGAGAGACCTCCGCGGGGCCGCTGCCCTCATGGGGGCGAGAAGCCAGCAGCTCGGGGCTCGGGCGGCCCGGCTCGGACGGCAGTGTCACACGACACACAGCAACCCCGGCGTCGCGTGGGAGCACGCGTCACCGTCACGGCAAACACACCCAGGACACGGGTCCCAGGGCCCGGGAAGGAGCCTGGGACGGCGGGAGCGCCTTCCGCGGGAGAGCTGGCCGTGCCGCCACCAAAGTCACGGGGATTCAAAACACACCGGCCACTGTCTCGCTGGACACGGCGGCAGCTTGCACGGCCGCGCCCAGAGCCGCTTTACGGCCGACTCGACCCGTGGGACCCTGCCACACGCTTTCAGAGACGTGATTTCCCGAACAGAGCGAACGTCGGGCCAAAGAATTCACGGCGAGGTTCGCGCTGCTTACGCGCCGATCGTACGGAGCGGACAGCGGGAGTCATTTCTCCTTTCGGGCAGAATCGGAAGCAAGAGTCACGTGGCTGGAACCCGGGTTCTGAGTGAGGGGACCGTGCACAAAGCCAGAAGGCCATACTGGAGAGGGAGTGGGGGAGAGGAAGAGGGAGGGAGGGAGGGAGGGAGGAAGAGAGAGAGAGAGAGAGAGAGAGAGAGAGAGAGAGAGAGAGAGAGAGAGAGAGAGAGAGAGATATAGACAGACAGATGAGCAAGAGTGTTTCAGGCCCAGATTCTTTTCTGAAGCCATTTTTTCCTGAACGAACTGGTTTTTTTTTTTTTGCTTCCCTAGTTTGATCCCGTTGAGACGCCACGGCCCTTCCAGGCGCCCACTCCCAGAACGCGAAGTCCCAGGAGATGGTCCTGGTGTCAGCCTCCAGATGCAGATGCCGCCGAGCCCGGGGCCCCGCTCTGCCCACGTGACACACACGCAGCCTCTGCCGTCACCTCCCGCCACCTCCAGCCCAGGACACGCCGAGGAGGCTGGGTTCCCAACCACGTGGGGAGGGGTGAGGGGAGGGGAGAGGAGCGCCCCCCTGAAATCTGAGGAACCCCTTCTGAGAGGGGGACCTGCGAGCTCGTGCACCCCAGCTGGGTTTTGGGGGGAAGGGCGCCTAGAAACTTCTGGTAAGAACTGACAGGTGGCTTCCTTCGAATCTCCCTCCTCCTCTGAGTCTTAGATGCAAGCTTCCCACGGCCCAGTTCTGTGGGGACAGAACCCCGAACCCCCACCCCCACAGCGCGCCCTCAGACGCACCGGCTTGGCCCCTGTAACGCGGGCGTCTACAGTTCCCGCGTGGGGCACTTCTGCACTGGGCCCCAGGCAGCCCCCGCCACGCAGCCCACGGATGTCCTGGGGGGAGGGGCCAGGTCCCTCCCGGAACGGCACTTGTGAAATCAGCAAGGTCCCCGAAGTCCCCGGCTTCCGGAGGGCCGGTCAGCTTCAGGACAGCGCTCAGATGCGGGGCAGCGCGGGGCCGAGGGCTGGGAGCCCAGAGTGGACGGAGGGTGCGGAGTCAGACAGCCGCGGGGAGGCGGGCCGATGTGGGCCCAGAGGGCGGGGCGGGGGGATGGGGGGCGAGGGCGTCGCTTCTGTGTGAAGGAATACGTCGCTCCCTGGCCCTGGTCTCACTAGGAGCAGGCGCGACGGACACCGACCAGTGAGATGCGCTGGGCATGGACGGCGGGGGGAGGGGCCGGTCTCCGTGCTCAGGGAGGGGACGTGGGAGCACCCAGCGCGGTGGGGAGGAGACAGAGGAAGGAGACGGAGGGAGGGCGTCCGGGTGAAGAGGAGGATTTGGGGGGCAGTGGTCCCCGGATGTTCTAACGCGGGGGACGGGAGCCGACGGGTGCTGGGGGCGCAGGGCATGGGGGCCTGGGGCATGGACAGTGGCCTGACCAGCCCGCGGGGCCTTGAAGGGCTCTGGGGAGAATGACGAATCTTACGGAGGCTCGCTGGGGCCCAGTCTGGTGCTGCCCCAAGGGGCCCTTCTCAGAACAACGCCCTTGGGCTCGTGGGGACAGGAGAGCACCGACGGAACCGAAACGGTCACCAAGGTGCTTACAGAGACGTCTGAGGCAGACAACACGCGTCTTATTAAGACCTGGTGGCAGATCTCAAACCCACTGCGCTTTCCAACAGTGGGCGTGTAAGCCGCCCACCAAACGGCCATGATGGCCGCCAGGCTGGGCGTGACAGCCAGGGTCTCTGCGGGGGGCCAGGCCGGCCACAGGCTGGCTGTCCCCGCTGTGCGCTGCGGCCCATGTCCCTCTTTGGAGGGAACGTCCGATCAGCTGTGGTCAGGAGGCCTGACAGCAGCTCCCCCGTCCGCACCCTCGGCTCCTGGTGTGTCCACGCGCCTGCGCCCTGCGCTCTGGGGCCAAGGGCTCAACCTCTCAGCTCTAGAACAGAGCGTGGGAGGCAGGCGCACAGCGGGTGGGTGGGCAGCGGGTGGGCGTGCGCCTCCAGGAGGGGCCCTCTGCCGCCCCGGGGACACCGAGCGGCAGCAGGGACAAGCAGGGGCCACCGCCATCCGGGTAGCGACCCCAGATGCGTCCTCATCTGGGCGCCGGCGAACGTGTGGGTTCGAGGCCTCGCGAGCAGTAACGGGAGGGAAGCGACACCCAGGGCTTCGGCGGAAGGAAGCGGGTGGCGGGTGTGGGCCGAGGACATGAAGCCGGGGTGAGTCTGAGAAGGGGCGTGCGCTCGAAGTGACCTGTTCCTTCGGCAAAGAGGGGAGACAACCGTACACAGGAAGTTGGAGCCGGGTGGGCGGAATCGGGCTTTGGGGGACGTCCACGCGGACGTATTCCTACGGCCGAGTCACAGGGCGGTGGGCACGAAAGCCTGCCCGTCGACGGCTGGGTCGCTGCTGACATGCGTCCAGGAGGGGAAAAAACCAATCCGTCGATCAAAACCCCGGGCTCCAGGGAGACAGAGACTTCCCCGAGGAGCCCACGGGAGGCTCTGATTACCAGCACCGCCCGCGAACGTTCTGAGTAAACAGCTAAGACACTCTTAGCTGGAAAATTATTTTGCTCATAAATTATTTCAGATTTTAATTTTCCCCTTTTCTGGTCTTGCGGCCTCCCTTCACTGGCTTTCTCATTTCGCAAAGAAGTTCATAATTCTTTCTGAGTTTCTCTCACCCTGCGCGGCTGACATCTATTTCTGAGTGGAAATCACGCTGCAAACACGTCTTTCGAAGGGTGATCATCGGCGAGCAAGGAACCACGCTGTGTGTGGGAGAGCGAAGACGCCTCTGCCCGCGATGCCCGGGGAGGGGGCCGCGGCGGCGTCCCCCAACTTTGTCTGAGGGCCCCCGAAGTTCTGCCCGCTGACACAGTGTTGGTGGGCGGCCGGGAAACTGACCCAGAAGGACCCGGAACGCCCCCCACCTCCCTCGGGGGCCCCAGCACGCTGGCTCTGCGAGCGCCCCGTCCCCGGCACGAAGCCTGGGCTCTGACCGCCCCCGACATCACGGTGTGCTGGGCTTGTAAGCTCTCCCGGTGACTCTGAAGAGCAGTCTCTGGCTGGGTGACCTCTGGGTCACCGAGAGAATATGGGCAAGCTGACTCCACTCAGTCCAAATGCACCCGGCTCTGCATGGATGGAGTGTGCGTGCATGCGTGCGTGCGTGCGTGCAGAGAAAGCGTCTTTTGTCCTCGGTGCAACATTTAAGTGTCTGTCTGTCTCAGATACTTATTTCAAACGCACCCTGCTCTTTGTAAGCCTTTTCCACCAAAGGCTGCTTCACACGCAATGCGCACCTGAGTCCCTGGGGACAGGAGGGCCACAAGCACATGTTCTGACACCCAGACCTCTGTGTCACCTCGAATATCCAACGCACTTAACTTGCTAAATGCCGAAACAGCAACAGTGTGTCTCTTGAATTCAAACCTTGTCCACTGGTGGGAGCTCAAAGGATGGCGTTACGTGTCACACTTACATTCCCGAGGGGCGCATGTCACCAAAACGTCTAAGAAGCCGGGTTTTCATTTGAAGCCCGAAGAATGAAGTTCGCTTCTAATTTTTTTTTTTTCAGTCTTTCATCAACGTTCGGTTCTAAGAGCAAAGGCTTCTGTTCTCGGGAGGTCTACGGCAGACACCGGGGAAGGGGCGCTGAGGAGGGGGCATCTGAAGGGCAGAACCGGAGCGACCGTCCCCCCTGGTCCCCTGGCATCTTCCATTGCAGCGACTCGCAGAGCCCGACGCGTGCCCGTCCCGGAGACGAGCCTGGCTCTCCTGCTAGGCTGCGAGGCCTCGGAGCACGGCCTGTACGCCACTCCAACAAGTGTGTTCCCGTGACGAAGGACGGAGCCGACGCGTATGGTGAGCGAACGCCGCCTGAGATGACCGGCAGCCGATGGAATCGTTGCATCGTATTTTGGCGCGAACGATTCCGAAGGAAGTTTTCTAAGCGAGGGAAGGCTGCGAGAAACACTTCACGACGCCTGCATCCTTCCTCCTGTGGAGTGAAATCACGTTTTCACGTCCAGCGAAACGAGTTTGAGGGCGAAGTCACCGGTGGCAGCCCGTTCTTCGTCAGCAGGACCGTCTTAACGACATCCATCGGATGCCTCGGTCGTCATTTAAACGGGTCACACAGACATTGAGCTTTGTAGGATACCTCGGTCACGCCCCTGACCCTCTGTTCACGCTCGCGTAAAAATCTTACGTTTATCTGAAATTAAGGGTAATAAGTTTATTGATGAGAAGGGAGACTCTCCTTCTATATGCGATCACTACGATCTGATAAGAAGAGTGTAGGGTGTGTACCGATGTTTACTTTCATACGAACGCGGAGGTGACGGTGGTGACGGATACTTCCTGAGCTGCCACCACGTGCCGGCTGCCTTCCAGGCGGCGTCTGTGAGCTTACTAAGCCATCACGTAAGTGATGTGAGCCGCCTGAGGTCTGGAGGCGCACCGCTGGCGAGCGGGGTGCCACCCTAAAGCACGCAGACCTGTGCACCTGTCGGGATGACAGCTGCTTGTGGACGCCAGCGTCCAGGCTCACGCCAGCCTTGTGTACGTCCGTCCTTCACGGCAAACATTCCACTTTGGTGAACACGCACTGCTACTTGTCTGTTTTGAATTTAACGGTCTTATTCTATCTAACCTATCCTCAGCACCCCTGACCTCACTCTCCATCCTCCCGCTGGACCCTACCTACGGTTCAACAGACACATCCTGAAATATTTGCAGACGTAACCACGGAAATAAACACACACCAGGCAATGCGTTTCTTCCTTTCTTTTTGTGCTCACGGCTCTCCCGCCTGGTTCTGTTTCTCTGTCCCTTCGCTGTGACCCACGAGGCAGCGTTAGAGAAGACCCCGTAGGCGTGATTCTCTCGGGGCTGTCAGGATGCAGACGGGCCGCCCGGCGAGGCGAGGGGGGCTGGCTACCTTCACCATCTCCCCGCAAAGTGGATGAGCCCCGGACGGCCGGAGGCGCCATGCAAACTGGTTCATGTGCAACGCCAGCTCTCAGCGAACACGGCGCACGCGGACGTGGCTGGAAGTCTGAGAATCCGACAGGAGGAGAAGCGAGACGGGCAGCAGAGGCCACGTCTCTGGCCAAGCGCCTTGCTGTCTGCGGCCGAAAGGCTTACGCCGTCCTCACGACGTAAGTGACGGAGTTCTGAGGCCACCCCGGTCTCCCTCGGGACCGCGGCTGGGGGCCTTCTCCCCGTCGGCTCCGGGACGATTCCTCGGCTCTCTGATCCCGGCCGGCACCCTCAGCGACGACTCATTCGATAATCGCTTCTGATCACGCTTCTTCTGATCACGGCATCTTTACCGAAGAGCGAGGGTGACAGGAAACCGACACCACTCACAGCGTCCCAAGTTGGCGTCTCCGGAAAGGCCTTTCGCGGCTTGCTGTTCAGTTTACTCTTTTGATTGCTCTGCCACTATGTAAATCAATTTGTTAATGTTCCTTACAAAATGCACGAGCCAGTTACACTGACAAACACGCAAAGCTCATCCGTAATTAGCAGTTAATTAGCAAGAAGGAACAGATGCTGTTGGAGTTTCAGCAGGCGAACAGGTTCTGTAAACAATGCTTATAAATCTAAATGAATTTATTAACCACGAGACAACTGTCAACATTTCGTTGGCAACCGCACAAAATATGGCGGGATCCCCAAAATGGCATTAAAAAAATGTGTTAATCATCGCAGTGACAGCCAGGGCCTCTGCAGCCGCCGCCTTTTGTCTCGCTGAGATGTGGGGGCTTCGTGACGCTTTTGGGAGGCTTTGAAGGTGAAGGGCTTCTGTGAGCAGCATCTGAGGGTGGCGTTTGGGACGCGGCTAAGGTGGATGAAGGGGGTGACACGCTGCAAGCTGACGCCCCTCTCCCTCCCTGGGGCAGCTGGGGACGCACCAGACACACACAAACGGGACGTTTGGAGAACGAGAGACTGCAGGGGGCGCTGCAGCTTCTGGAAGGAAGCTGTGTGAACCTGAGCGGGCTGAGTGACAGCGGGGTGCGCCTGCGCCCGCCAGGGGCTTCGGGCGTCTTGGTGCGGGCGGTGGGAAGCCACTGCTGAGTCTCAGGGGTGACAGATGCTGACAGGCACTTTCGGAAGCAACCTTTGTCCTCGGTGTGGGGCGGGTAGAGAGGGAACTCTCGGGGGGAGGGGGCTGGCTGTCCCTCCAGGGAGGCTGTCGGCTGTCCCACGATCCAGGGAGAAGCGGAAGAGAGGGCAAGGGGCGGAGGGATGGATGTGGGGGGCATTTCCGGTGGAGGCTGGCTGGGGCGGGGACATGGGAGGAGGGATGGGGTGACACCCAGGTTCTGAGTGAGTGTCGCCCTGATCCAGTTTCTGGAAGGCATTACTATTCACCGCAATGACTGCACCAAACGCCCTGGTGAGGTCACGCGGGTGACCCCGAAGGTGCTGTGACCAGAGCTGGCAGCTTGCTCAGTGATGCCCACGGGCTGCCCTGCAGGGGACAGGCCACACCCTGCCCCACAGCCCACCCAGGCCTTCCTTCCGCCCGAGTCCCTGAGAGCGGCCCTCCCTCCACCGGCTTCTCCCCGCCGCAGGCCGCCGGGACCAGCGGACAGCGTGAGCTGACGGGCAGCGGCGCCCGGCCCACTCAGGGCCCCTTCCGTCAGCTGACATTCTCGACCGATCGCGCCCTGCACGTCAGCCCCCTCCCCGGACGCCGACGGCGTCCCCGATGAGACCGCCGCTGGCACGCTTAATGATGAGGCCGACAGGCCAGCGACGGAGATACGGGGCCACGTGTGAACAGGCGCGTCACGTAAAACACGCAAGCAGCCGATGACAGTATATTTATGGCAGTAAATTAGGGCAGTTTGTTTGTAAAACAATAGGATGCATTCTAGTCTACAAAGCTAAAATTAAAAACCATATACATACATGTGTATGTGTGCGCGCACACACACACACACACACACACACACACACACATACACACAACACCCAAATGCAGGATAAAGCAGAAATAGCACCTGTGAAGAGTGAATTTGTATGTTATTTTTTTAAAAACTTGGAAATATGTAATCTTAAAATATTTATGGCCTTTGACTAAGCGAAACTACTGGGAGAAACTTAAGTGTGGGAAATGGGGAAGAAGGAGCGTAAGATGTGCTCTGGGTGTCACTCCCCCCTTCTGGCCCCCGAGACAGAAACCAAGGGCTCAAATGTGCCTGTGCAGAGGACGCGGGGACTGTGCCTCCGAGGCCCGAGGCTGGAGCCAGAAGCTGGTCCCCGACGGCCGGTGCCACATGATCCTGCCTCAGAAATATATTTAAAGGTACACCCACTTCCTTCTTTCCTTCCTTTCCTTCCTTCCTTCCTCCCTCCCTCCCTCCCATCCATCCCATCCCATCCCATCCCATCCCCTCCCACCCCATCCCATCCCATCCCATCCCCTTCCTTCCTTCCTTCCTTCCTTCCTTCCTTCCTTCCTTCCTTCCTTCCTTCCTTCCTTCCTTCCTTCCATCCATCCATCCATCCATCCATCCATCCATCCATCGAGTCTCTAAGGAAAACGCGTTATGACATTAACTGTAACTAAGAGGCAAGGTCTACCCTTTCGTGACACCCAGAGCAGGGGCCCCACCAGGGCGACACAGGTGCGCTGAGGGGGCCGGAGAGCATGAGCACAGGAGACGGGGATTGAGGGGGACCTCAGGGAGCGGGGGCTGGGTTAGAAAGGGCTCCAGAGACCGGGAACCGGACAGAACAGGAAGCCCAGGAAATGCAGCCACTGTCACCCCAGAGTCGTGGCCTCGTGGCTGCGGACTTTTTCTTGCTTTTTTCCTAATGTTGCTACAGCGAACACGTACTTTTTTTTTTTTTTTTTTGTAGTTTACAGAACAATTGCATCCAGCCCCTTCCTTCCTCCCCACTCTGGCTGCCTACAGCTCCTCCCCCATGCAGAGAGGAGCTTCTCCTCCCCGCCCCATCCCCTAGGCACCCCGATTTTTCCTTAAACCTCAAGTCCTGCCCGGCAGCCACCCGCACCCCGGCCTGTACATCCCTCCTCTCAGCCCGCCCCACGCCATGCGCTGCCGACACCCGCACCCTGGCTGCAGGCCGGGCATCCTGCAGCAGCTTAGGCTGACCTCCCTCGGGCCCGCAGCAGCCCGTGCATCCTCCCCCGGCTCTCTGGCTCCCCTGTTCTCCGCTGCTGCTGTGGTCCCTAGCCCACCAAGCCCTCCAGCCTGGGCTTCCAGTGATGAAGGAAGTGCCCTGGGAGTTAGATGCGACAGGATCGCAAAGCCAGAGGAGGTCTGGGAACCGGGTCGGTGCTGGGGGCAGGGAGGGTGCTCGCTGCTTTGTGGAGAGGGCAGCTTCTGGTCCTATACCCCCACCGGGCCACCTATGCAAGGTGATACCCTCCCCCAAGGCTCAGCGGGCTTGGTCTGCAACGTGGTCTCCCCAGCCCATATACACAGGAGCAAAGAGGTGGTGGGTCACCCCCTAGCTGATAATTACAGATGCTGACACTGACACAGGACAGGGAGACGGTCCTCCTAAGATCATCACACACTTCTGAATGCGTATTCACTGGAATTAAGTTTAGAATGTCTACAACAAGTAACATATAAAATGTTTCACCCATCCTCAATTTAATACAATGTATATGCTTCTGAGCAATTATGTCACGGTTCTGAGGACGCTTTTGCATACGACATACAATGGGTGAAATGCACGCAGGAATTCTACCGAAATGCGAGAAAAAATGCTGATGAAACATTACAGGCCAACCAAGTAAGCCCAAGACCTAGGGGAAAGGGCCTCTTAAGAACAGCATGACCAACGCCGAAGGACAATTATTGCAAGCGGGAAGAGCAGTGACCGAGACAATGAGACGACGACCCCAGACCGGGAGAAAATCTTTGCAAAAGACCCATCTGATAAAGGCATCTTATCCGAAATGTACAAAGGACTGTTAAGATCAACAATAAGGAAACCACCAAATTGGAAAACGGTGGTTGTAGATGTAAATGGAAACCTCACTGAAGATGCACAGAGGGCAGCCAAGGACGTGAAAGGATGCTCAGCATCGTAGGTCCTTAAGGAACTGCAGGCTCAAACCAGGTGCACCTGTCGGAACGGCCGGACTCGGACGCAGGGACACCGCCGCGCGCTGGCAAGGACGTGGAGCCACGGGAACGCGCACCTGCTGTCAGCGAAACGGTGTGGCCTCCCGGAAGGTGGTTTGGTGGCTTCTGCCGAAACCGGAAACATTCCCACCATCCAGTCTAGCAGCCACGCTTCTTGGAATTCACCCAAATAAATTGAAAAGTCACGTGCACGCCAAAATCCGCACAGAGATGTTCACAGCGGCTTCATCCGGCATGCCGCAGGTCCGAAGTGATCGCGACGTCGTGAGGAGGTGGACGAAAATCCATCCAGACAGTGGGATGGTGGTGTTCAGTGACGAAAGGACGTGAGCTATTAAGTCACGAAGAGACACGGACAGACAGCAGGTGCAAACCACCAAGTGACAGAAGTGACTCGTGACATACGGCCAGGCCGTGTGTGATTCTAACCACACAGCGTTCTGGAAAAGGCAGGAGTAGAGAGACGACAGCACAGCTCCGTGGTGCCCAGGAGTGGGGGAGGGAGGGGCGCACGGGCGGGACGCAGGATTTGGGGGCCGCGAAGCTCGTCACTGCCACAACGGATACACGTCACCGGACTTCTCCCCAAGCCCACAGACGGCACACCACCCACAGAGCGTGCGAAGGTGAACTGTGAATTGGGGCGATACGAATGTGTCCCCCTGGGGTCACCGACGGTGACACACGCGCCACATGGTGCGGGTGTCGGCAGCGGGGTTGGCTGTGCGCGCGTGGGGAGGGGGGATGCCGGAATCTTCTGTACTCCCTGCTTAATTTCGCTGTGATTCTAAAAATCTGCTCCATAAAATAAAATCGACTGATGGGGGAGGAGGAGGAGGAAGAGCGAGATGCTCAGGATCCAGCCAATCAGAGTCTAGGGGTGAATCGTGACAGCTTTAATCACCACGAGGTGTCCAGGAGGTGCCAGCACCACCGAGGGGCCTGGGGCTGGGCCACCCCTGGACCGTGGGCTCACCCGGCGGGGATCACGGCCGAGGGTACAAAGCCCCTGCCAGCGTCACACGCAGAGTCCCAGCCGTCAGCTGTGGACCGCTAAGGGCTGACTTCTGGACCCACTGATGGTGTGTCTGACAAGAACGAGGCTGGTAAACAGTATCCGATGTAAGCTAAACCAGAGGTCCCCAACCCCCAGACTGTGGACCGCTACAGGTCCGTGGCCTGTCAGGAACCGGGCCGCACGGCAGGTGAGCGGCGGGCGAGCAAGCCAAGCTCCATCTGTGTTTGCAGCCGCTCCCCAGCGCCAGCATCCCCGCCTCAGCTCCGCCTCACACCGTCACGTATCAGATTCTCACGGGAGCACCGGTCCTTGGTGCCAAAAAGGATAGGGACCGCTGATGTAAATGACTGAAATGTTCCAGGAAGCAACGTCTTGTCAACGCCTTGAACAGCCGCTGGAAGGGACGTCACGGGAGGCAGCTTGCTGGGCCAGGGGACAGTGGCCCTTGCTGGGCGTGTCCAGCAACCTGAACCCTCGTCACGTTCCCGTGACCCCCAGCGTCCCTTACAAAGAACTCCCGGCCTACCAGCTTGTGAAGGTCCCCGAGGGGAGGGCACACCTCATCCGTGGCCTTCACACGTATCCGAGGCCGACGGAAACGGCCACTTTGAGAGGAGGACAGTGAAGGGACGTGGCCGCTTCGCGGACCTGCGGTGAGGACACTGGCCGGGGCGGCGCCAGTGCGGGGAGAGGCCAGGCTCACCGCTGGCTGACAGCACGCACGCCTCGCAGAGACCACCGCGGGATGAAGACAAATCCAGACCAGCACATAATTCCGCGACGGTGTTGAATACGACTGATTTACAACAGGCACACTGAGCTGTCACCGCGACCAAAAAGGCCAGCTCCGGCCCCGCCCACCAGGTGTCATCAAGGATTTCTCCAGGGCCGCGTCCTTCGGGGTCCGCGTGGCCGCGGGCCTCCCCGCTGTGGTCGCCGCTCCATCCGGGGCCCGATCACGGTGCCCTCCGCCTCTGTCCTCGGAACTGGGGCGCACTCGGCCTGCCGTCCGGGCTCTCCTTACGCAGCCCTATCCCCCAACTTTGCTTCTACCGTTTGCAGAGAACGTGTCCAGGTGTGCCTGTCACTGTCAGCCTGCTGTCACTTCCTGGAGCCCCTCTGCCCACCCCACCCCACCCCCCACTGTGCCGCCCTCCCCTCCTGGAGGAGGGTCTCCCACCTCCCTCCCGCCGCACCGCATACGCCCATGGGACCCCCCGGGCACCCACATCCACCCCCCGGCCCGGCACGGGGCAACTGCTCAATGCAAGGACACGGCACCTCACGCGGGCACCCAACCCTCCCGCACCGAAAGGGCCCCGCAAAGAGAGAGCTGCGGACACGCAGTCAGAACAACTAAAACGCGTTTATCGTCAACATTTAAAAAGAGTTTTTACGATATACAAGAAGCTAATGCCACGATTAATTTTCTCAGAAATGCAGCAAACCTGCCACACTGCGTCTACCTGGGCGGAGGGTTAATGCGTCCTTGGGGAGCAATCAAACCCCGGCTGGGCCACCATTAAGCCCGGGCGCCCCTCTGTGGCCCTTCCCTGCTCACGAGGTCCCGGTTCACGTGACATCCAGGCTCGTCTAAGGCAGCACACGGCACCTCCACCCGGAAAAGACTCTGCCTCTGGAATCGAGACGACAGACTGGCCACCGCTGCCTCATGACAGAAGGGACACGAAGAAAACAAATCCCTGACCAGTGAATGGCACGGAGGAAGGTCACGGGGGTCGATCCATTCCCTCTCTCCCCAGGAAATAAAATAAAATGCACCACCAGTGACAGCCAGGGCAGGGGCAGGGGCAGGGGCGCCGCAGGGGGCAGTGGGGCCTGGACACGAGCGGCCGAGGACGGCCAGACTCTGCTTCAGGCCGCGGATAAAGTCCTGGCACCGCCCCCCGCCCGCCCGCCCCACGTCCCTGACACCGAGAGACGGAGAAGGCTGTGGCCTCAGCTCCCACTCCACACGCTGGTCCACGACGCTGCAGCTGAAGACGGTGACGGTGACCCCCACGGGTCTCTCGCAAACCGGGACGCTCTCTCTCGGAGGTTCCATCACCCAGAGCAGCGAAGGTGCCACGAGACCCGAGAAAAGGCTCCTGCTGATGCTCGTGTGGGCCAGCCCATCCTCCACTTGTGCCCTGGCGACATCCGGTGATGCCTAGCAACACGCAGGCTCGGCGTGCACGCTGGGAAATGCTGGGCGACAGGCAGCTCCCAGCATCCTCTCCCGGGCCTGCCACTCTCAGTGACAGATACGCCGTTGAAGCGAACTCGAGCCTGCGTTCTGCCCCGGGCCGCTCTCCTGCCTTCTGGCCCCCCCACTCCCACGGGCTGCTGCTCACGGGGCCTCCGTGGGCTCTCCCAGAGCGAACGCCGACTCCCGGGAAACCCCACGGCACGCCTGAGCCTCGGCGTCATCGTTCCCAAGCTGGGTGACGCTGCACGTGTGGCTTCACGTCCCCGAGCCCTCGCTCCGTCTGTGGAACGGGGACCACGCCGTCACCCCCTAAGGTGCCTGTGAGACCTGAGCTTCCTGCGTCCAGCACGCAGGCTCCGAGAGTCCACTCACTGGGGACACGTAGGGCCCTCGGAGAGACTGACACCATCCCTGACCTCGCGGGGTTCGGGCTGGAGCGGGCTGGGCCGGCTCACGGCCGCACCGGGCACCGGTCAGTGCTCGGGCCGCTGTCCCAGAGACCTCCCCCTCCTCCTCCTCCAAGCATTCCTTCCCGGACACCTGGGCACAAACCAAAAGCCACGTCCCTGGAAAGGCAGAGGTCAGCATCGCTGCCCACACCTGTCCTAATGCTGTCGACGCCAGCCACCTTCGGGCGTGGGGCGCCAGCACCCACCGGGGCCCGGGCAGCTGGCAGGAATACCACCAGGCCGCCGCGCTCCAAGCCTCTGGCATCTCTGTCCCCGGCAGCTTCTCCCGACGGCCCCTCCTCCGACCCGCGCACATGCATGCCCTGCTGGCCCCGTGCGTGCCAGCGTGGGCCACCGCCACCGTGAAACGCCCCTCGGTGTACGCTTCCCAACTACTCCAACCCATCGTTCAGGACAGGCAGACGATGTGGACGGGACAGTCACCGTGGAATGTGGCTCAGTGCCGTGACGGGGTTGAGTGGGGGACGTTCCTCTTGCAGCCCACGTGACACCACCGTCCCGCACGCTGAAGGACCTCTAGAAGCCACGCATGAGGCTCATGAATGTATCGAAGTGTCACCTGCTCAACGCGGACCGTTAGCAAGTATTAGCGCAAGCATTAGCAGACACGGTCATTCAGAAGTGCAGAAAGATCTTGAGAAACGTCACAGGGAAGAGTCCTCCCCTTGGCGCTTCACGGCCAGCTGTCACCTGGTGCTCCAGACCCCCCAGGCTCCTGTGCCAGGGGACACACGCTCTGGTCACGGGGGGTCACAGCACGTGCGGGGCGAATGTGTGTCGGCAGAGGCCAGCCTCGCTCACACACTCGGAGACACACGACCGGCACTTTAAGTGACACATGCAACAAGACCCATTCAGACACACGAGACGTGCTCACGAAGCAGAGGAAGCACGCGTATTTCTAAGCTAAAATGTTTCCAGCTGTGCCCTTCCAACCCCTCAAGGGGACACTGCCTGTCCTCCGCAGTCAGGGAGAAGCGCCAGCTGAGAGGGGACACCCGCCCGGGGGACGTCAGGCCACCTCCTCCGCCCCCCACCCCCCAGAGGCCAGCGCTGGGGCTTCTTGGTGCGAATGCCCCAGCTGCCAACGGAAGGTGGACTCGCCGGTCTGGGGCAGTCGGGGCGAGGGGCAGGCACGAGGGGCAGGCACGAGGGAGCCACCGCTGCTGGCCGAGGCTCCATCTGGGTCCTCGGGACCGACCGGGAGGGGAGAGCACTGCGGGGACTTTTGGGAAGACACCTTCAGGACAGTGTCCTGTGGGCACACATCTAAAATACGCAACGGGGGCGGGAGCGGTGGAGGTGGCATCGTAGATAATAAACGTGAGGCGCATGGTGACGTAAAAGTGGAAATTCTCCCGTCACAGGGAGGTGACACCTCCAGGCGCCCATCTCAAGGAGGAACACGACACTCCAAGGTGTAGATAAGGAAGCCGTCTGCTCGGCCCTGTTCGCTCTGAGAGTCCCCGAATGAACACATGTATCTTCGTGCAAGACTTGAACTGCCGACTTCTGCTCTCTGTCATCTGCTTGCTGCTTATTCGAGGACGTAGTGGGAGGCTTGATAAGCTGCCTCGTCTGGAGGCTGGGGGCTGATCTCCTCGAACCCTGCCTGCGTGGTAGAGAGTCCGTGGCCAGCCGGCTCATACAGGCTCACGATTCTCTCTGGTTCGGCTCCGTGGGTCCCTGTTCTCACCTGTGCCACAACAGTGACAGGGCGTGAGGCACGGCTGTCTCTCAGCCTGGCTCGGACGCCACGGCCGCCGGACACAGTTCACAGCAGACGGAGGCCTCGCGGGTCCCCAAGACGTCCTTCCTGTCTGCGAGGAACACGCCAGCAGTGCCATCTGGACGGACTCGAGCTGGAGTACGGAACCCATGAGGGTCCGTCCCTTCCCTGTCTGCAGGAGCCGACGGGCCGGCTGGGTCACCGTGTGAGCGTACGGTGGAGTGCTCCAACTGTCCCCAGGCGCCTGGAGCTGGCCCGGCTGCTGCATCTCAGATTAAACATTACTTCTCACTCTGTACTGATCAACATACGAACACACGTGACGTGGTAAATACGCGAACAATCGTGTCACGTCTACAAGGAAGTGGTTCTCGTCGCGACCTCGTCATACTCTTTAGCAAAGACCGTGCTAAACGCAAACATTCCCGCTTCCCCTACCGGGAAATGAAGCAGCACCACATTTTGTAAAAGTTAACGTCGAAATAAACATCGATCCCCTAAACGCAGCACACGCAGGCGCCGGGGGGTGGGGGAGGGAGGGTGACAGGAGCAGTCACAGACCAACTTATTAAAATGGATGCAATGGGATTTTTCAAAAAAGTTTTTTTTTATATTTTGCTCTCGGGGCCTCGAGCACAGAGTACGTGGTCTGCAACGCCACTGCGGCCACCACGCAGGCAGACAGCTGTCCTGTCCAAGGGGCAGTCACAGTTCTCCTGCCGGAAACCCTAAAGGACAATGGTTTCTGCCCCCCGGCTGAGCAGCACACACACACACGCACATGCACAATCCCCGTGTTGCCTCCCGTGTGGCGAGCGGGGAGGGGACAGGGACGCAGAGCCCACGGGCTCCCGGCCGCACGCCATCGTGACAGGGACAGCCCGGCCTCATTTTCCCCCAATGTCGTTTCTAGGGGCATCGGACATGTTTCCACACACGAACACACACACACACACACACACACACACACACGGTCCTTCGCACGGTTGTTCTTGAATGGCCGACAGCGAGGAGAGACTCTCACGAATCACGTAGCAACCACCACATCTCTTCCTGTGCTGAGAATGGGGTTGCCTTCCAGGAGGGGAAGAAAATCGGGGGACCCCCTCTCCAACACGAGACCCGGAACCGTGCTCTCGCTCTGCTAACGTGATCCGACCCCACGGACGTGCCGATCGATCACCTTGACGAGTCCACGTGGGGCAACGCTCTGCCTGCTGTATTTCAGGCCGACAGAGCGGTATTTTTGGGGGGTCTGCAGATAGGAATGGGGCAGTCTGATGTAAGGACATTTCTCACGTACGTGTGAAAAGTATTTTTATTGCTCTGGGGATAGTCACCGTTAACTGAATGCAACAACAAAAAAGAGAGGGGGTAAAAAAGGAGCATGCAGACCCAAGGGAATTACCAAATCAATTAACGAGTAATTCAGAAACTAATTTCTATATTGCCTCTTAGCACAAAATGGTACCTTTAATTTCTCCCGCAATAAGCATCTCCGCGATGGCCCCTCACACACGCAGCCGCTGGAAATGAGTTTACAAGGATCTCTTTTTGATTGGCTAGACAACATTATTCCTTCACAGTTCAGTGCTGCCGGAGCCAAGTGCTCTGCAATATTTAATTATACCGGCAGCTACCGGTTCCCAATTTGCGAGACCCACAGTCGAGTACAGTACATTGGAAAGAACCAGTCATCAACTAATTAAAACCACAGCGAATTCCAGATACTCCAACGACACACACAACGGCGGTGGGATAGGCCGAGCGCGAGCCTGCATCGCGGGAACGGGGGGTCGCGCGGACACCCCCCCACCGCGAACGCCTGGGCACTGGGCTATCAGGCCGCCCGTCGGCTGTGAGCGGCGCCTGGGTGTGGCACTGCGCCCACACTTTTATATAACCAATGACGTCGCGTTGGAGCTCGGCAGCGGGTGAGGGGGCGAACACGGGTTTTGGAAACGGGCAGACTTGGGTTTGAATCTCGTCTTTGCCTCCTGCTGGCTTTACGAGTTCACGCGATCAGAGCCCCAGCCTTCCCGCCTCTGAACTGGAGAATATGATGTCACAAAGCCACCCGGGAGTGCCGAGGGACGCACAGAACCTTACGAACCCCATCTTCTCAAGTGCAATGGTTGCTGTTTACTCTCTTCCTCGTTCAGTGCACAGTCAGGTGAAACAGAGTAAAATAAAACCCGAGGACTTCACCCAGGAGAAGAAGGGCCGGTCACAATACGCTCAAAATGACCTGCAGCCATTATTTGTCATTTCTACTTTCCATGAAGCCCCAGGAAGAAAAAAATGCCCGTGACCGCGGCGTGAATGGTGAAAAGAGGGTTGGGGTAAAAATAAAGGCAGGTCCCGCCTGAAATACAGCCCACGACCGACGACACGTGACCCCGAGCCAAGTCAAGGACCTTCCTGGGACTCAGTTTCTCTGTATGGAAAGGGAGGGTCCCTTCCGGCTTTCACAGAAGCGTGGTTTGTGCCAGGACACTGGGACTCCATAATGGACACACGGAGAGTTATTTGGGAAAAAAAAAATGAGACGCTCACAGGAAAAAATAAGTCTTATCGTTAATATACAGAATTAGAACATGTCAATATTTCGTAAGTACATACACATATTCATTCTTTATTCTTCTCGGAGATAGATTAGACAGTAAAAACTTCTGAGTAGTAAAATTTCCATTTTCATGCAAAAAAAAAAAAAAAAAAAAAGACCCAAGACCAAACCCAGATAAAGCGCTGGCGGGCGGCAGGGCCCTCTGGAACCTTCCTGCAGACCACGCTGAGGGTGACACCTGTGCCACTGCGGGACCCAGAGCCCACCTGCGGTTTGACGCACAGGTCGACGTGCTTTCAAAGGAAAGACATCGACCGCTATAAACCGTTCCTTAGGGGTTGTTGAGAAAACACCGTGTGTCCACCCTCCCGGGCCCAGGGCTTCTGGTCACCCTCGAGTTTGGGACCTGCCCCCCATTCTCGCGAGACCCACCGCCCCAGACCCACCCACACTCCGGACACCCAGCTCCTGCAGCACCTCCTCAGAGAGGCCCAGCCAGTTTCAAAACTGTCCCCGCCTGTCCCTTCCCTCCAACACAGAGGGGCTAAACCAGCGTGTGCCTGTTTTCAGAAATCAGTGAAGACTGGGAAAAAAAAAAAAACCAGTGAAATACCGTGAGTTGTCGTTTCTCGTGGGCTCTGAAGTATGCGTGCGTTGCACACGATACTGTGACAAAAGGCCGGGAAGCGCTTAACATGTGTCACTTGACGTAAAGCGACAGCTCTTGGAAATTCCCTTGATCGGAAGTGGCATTTCGTGGTATTTAGATTTCTAATGCTCCCAGTACAAAAGGAGGGAAAATGAGCTTTGCTCTATGTACACGCACGCACACACGCGTGTGCATGCACCCAGCACCCAGGCACCTCCGTCAAGGCCACACACGTTTGTCAAAGAGAAACTGTCTCCGCTTTAAGAAACCTACATAAGATCGAATACAATGTATATTGTTAAAAACATCCTTATGTAACGTACAGCACAGAGTCAAAGCATCTGCCCAGATATCCATGGACATCCTCATCCAAGGGAAAAGCGACAACTCCCGATGCAGAGACGCAGCAGACGCCGCCCCAAGCAAACGCCCAAGGTTAACGTCCAATAAGACGATGACGTGGACGTCACATTGCCCCCCGCGGAGAGCGCTGAGAGGGACACAACGCTTCCGGCGTGTTCCTGCCCCGAACGCATCACCTCGGTCCTGTCCAGAGGCAACATCTTACGATGCGGATCGAGAGGGACCGACCGGACAGGTCATCCACGGCGACAAGGCCAGGAAGGCAGGGAGGCCGAGGCACTGTCTCGGAGTGGAGGTGACTGAGCAGATAAAGCAGCTGAACGCCGGCAGGGGACCCGGGCCGCACCCCCCTGGCGGAGGCGGAGTGGGGTCTGCAGACGCGCCTCTGAGCGGCACCGCTGCCCACCCCCTGCTCTGGTCGTTGCCCCACGCTTCTGGCTGTTAGACTCAGGGGAAGCCGGGGAGGGGGCGGGATGTGGACCTCGGTACTACTTCTGCACATCTCCAAGCTCAGAGTGATTTGACAACAGGAATTAGACATTTTAAAGCTCTCCACTAACCCACCCACCCTGGTGCACTCGCCTGCATTCCTAGCCATCTGATTTTAAACCAAACGTACACCTATTTTCACGTTCTAATTATAATACTGTTTTGTGCTTTCGTTTATTATTTGATAAACCCTTTTCACACCTCCAGAAGGCTTCCCCGTGGCCATTTTCGTGGCTGTATATGCCCCAGTACTGTTTGGCAGCCACTAATTTAACTCCTTGCTTGCTGGGTATTTGTAGTTCTGGGGTTTTGTGATGACAAATAGCTCCGCTACGAACGTTTTTGTACACTTAAGGCTTTTTTTCTCTTGCTCCTAAAGAATCATTCCCTTGGGATAGATTTCTAGGACAGGGATTACTGGGACGAAGTCAATAGAAGTTTCTGTCCTTCACGTGCTGCTGGATGTCCTCCAAGAGGACCGGGCCAGCCTTTAGTGACGCAAAAAACCGCTTCCTCCCAGTTCTAGTGAAGAGGAGGGTTTTACCGTCTCTTGTTAATTATAAGCCTAAGTATAAAATCACTTCTTTG
>PVKZ01006849.1:0-29722 GCA_004027375.1 Macroglossus sobrinus | reverse complement strand
TTCCTTCCTTCCTTCCTTCCTTCCTTCCTTCCTTCTTTCCTTCCTTCTTCTCTCTCTCTCTCTCTTTCTCTCTCTCTCTCTCTCTCTCTCTCTCTCTCTCTCTCTCTCTCTCTTTCTTTCTTCTTTTTCTTCCTTTTTTTTCTTTGGTAATAGAACAAGGAATTCTCAAAGGTCATAAAATTCTGTGGTTCCATACTGATAAATATTTAAGGAGCCACAGCTGGTGTTTATAGCGACACTGGCTGGTTGGGGGCGGGGGGCAGGAAGCTCAGCTCTGCGTCTTTCTGACAAACCTCCTGTCTGTTTCAGTCACACGTTGAACAAATATTTATTAAGCCCCCATTTCGCGATGCGGGGCGTTTCCCAGGTAGAAAGGAGTTAAAATGAAATTCCGAGAGAAGTTTGAGTTCAAAACCCGCAAACGCCAGCATCGGCCGGTGGCAGAGCAGTCACGATGGGGGGGGGGGGGAGGGCAGACGCCTTCAGTGGACTGGGATTCACGGAACGTGTGTCCGTCTGTCCTGGAAGAAGCTGTCCTCGGCCTCGATGGCGCCCCAGGTCTCCCACGCCTGTCCCGATAACGCCGTTCAGAATCACCCCCAGGTCGGACGGGCTCCCGATGGCCGTGGAGACATGGCTTCTGCCGTCTGCTCGCTCCCGGGATGCTCGGGCTTGGAGCCAGACTCCGTCCTGTTGCCGGCTGTGTGGGTTGGGAGGGGGACTTGACCTCTCGGTGTGGCGGGCGTGACGAGAGCCCCATCCTGTCGCAGAGAGTCGCTGTGAGGAGACAGTCACGTGTGTTTACGTGTCAAGTGCGCGGACCTATGTGTCCCTGTGAATGCTGCTGCCGTGATCGGCGTCAGCCCCGCCACTTGTCACTCATCCCCCGGCTTCTAGAGACGAGGGCGCGTGCTCTCCTGCCCAGTAGAGCGTCCTGGGTCTCGGTGCCGACGCACGGTGGGCACTTGGAGCTCGCTGTCCCCCGTGCCACCCAGGGCTCGCCCTGGGGTGGCGGGCAGCTCCCCGGGCACCCCAGAAGGCGGCAGCCGGCCCGATGCCTGGAGGCCCATCTCTGAGAGGCCCTGCCGATCGCATCCTCCACCTGCCTCCCTCCCTCGAGGCCTCGGGAAGGTGGGGGTGCAGCAGCCGGGGTGCGGGGCTCTGCAGTAGCCTCGCTTCAGCGGGGAGAAATCCCAGCGGTTCTTAGCAAAAGTTTCAGGAGCCAGGGATGAGGTTGGGGATGCTAAACCCAGCTCCACTGCTGCCGAATCAAGTTGGTCGATGTTCTATTTCCCAGGGAGCCGGGGGGATTCTGGAACGGGGGGATGGGGGTGTTGGGAGGACTAGCGCTCGGAGACAGCCGCATGCAAGCGTCCGTCCCGTGGTCTCATGATGGGAATGGCCCGCCTGCTGGTGTTTGTCTCAGCTCGTGTGGGCGCAGGTGACATCTTCACAGGACTTCCTGCCACTGGCCAGGAGGAAAAGGGGTGTGAGAAGGAGAAGGGGCAGGAGGAGACGCAGGAGCGTAGGCCTGAAGCTTCTGGTTCTTTCTCAGAAGCAGATAAGCCAGGTAAACACTCCTGGAAGGGTAGGCTCATTGTTGGCCTGGCGCAGTCCCCACTCCTGGGGCACGCACGTCCCCAGCCCCCGCACCAGCCAGCGAGCCCTGTGTGGGTGCCGCACCCAGCGCCAGGCCCCAGAGGTGACGGACAGAGGGGTGAGGTTTCTGGTCCCGCTGAGGCTGGGACGCTTCACGTGTCCTCTGCGGGTCTCACCGGGACGTGCCTTCTCTGTCTGGGACGGCTTGGGAGGCCGCTGTGGGAGGCCCAGCTGCAGCGTCACCTCCTGTGGGGTCCCCCCCTCTGCAGGCTAACAGAGCAGCCCTCCGCAAGGCTGGGTGTCCAGGCAGGGTCTGGGGTGTCCAGCGGAGAGCCTGGCACAGCCACCGCCCCCTACATGCTGCCGAGTGTGTGAACGGGACAGCCCTCACTGTCCGGGGACCGTCCCTCCTCATTCTGGGGGTCTGTGTCTCCGGGACTGAAAACTGGGGTCTGCCTGAGGTTTCACACACACACACACACACACACACACACACACACACACACACTCAGAGCTCCAGCCTAAAGCAGCAGAAAACAAGCCGCAGCTTCCCGTTTGTTTGCTGTGTGTGAGACGTGAGACATCTCCTGGAGTGTTTATTCGCATTCCAGAGAACACGTGAAGGGCTTTCTTCCTACCTGCCCGGGGGCTGGGCCGGGTCCCTGGTGTGCTCACACTGCTGTAGACTCGGAGAAGGAAAGACCCGCCCGAGGTCACACAGCAAGTGGGCCAGAGCCCGGGCGCCCCGAGCCGGTGGCCTTGGTGGCCCAGGCTCTGTCCAGCGTCCACACTGCCAGGCAGTGGCTGTGGCAGGAAGGGTGCTGAGGGGAACTCAGTGACCTGAGTTCACTGTCTCAAGGCCACTGACCGGAAGAGAGGGGTTCGCTGGGCGCATTGCTGCTGGTCAGGAGTTGCACCAAGACGAGGGGACGTCGCTCCTGGTGGAGAGCGGTGACCCAGCCGCCCTGCGTCTCCCCTAGGCAGGTGGACGCTGAGCTGGTCTCGGGCCCTGACAGTTTGGGGAGAGAAGGAGGAGGCCGTTGATAATGTCGCTGGGCAGCGGGCATGACCGGAGGCTGTCCGGGCCAGCGAGGTCAGAGGTCACTCTGTTCACAGGGATGAGACTGCCCGTCCGTCCCTCCACGGGGTCACTCACTGGGCAGGCCCTCCCTCTGGGCGGCCCCTACGTGCCGGGCCCTGGGCTGTCCCCCCAGCCCAGCTGTTGTAGCCTGCTGCACACTCGCTGGCTCCTGGTCTCACGACCCCGCTCACGCCCCATCCTGCAGGTGGACACCACCTGGGCTCTCACGCACAGGAAGTGGCTGAGCCGGGGGGACCCCCAAGACAGGGGAGCCAGGCGCAGCGTGGCGTGGGGAGCTGACATTTCTCCGAGGGGTACAAAAGCTGCTCCCCTCCCCCTGGGGCACAGGTGCTGTCCCCTTACTGGGGAAAGGCCAGGCTGTCCCCTGCTTGGCGGCTTCCGTGGGGACCCCCTCTTCCTCTCTCCTCGCTTGCCCCCCACATAGCTCCCCGCACCAAACATCAGAGCCCAGCTGTTGTCATCGGTCGTTTGTGACGTCACTGAGGGGCAGGCCGCGGGCCAGCGGGCCTGGAGGCCCTCTGTCTTCAGCAGTGGTCACCTCTGCCCCGCCCATCGCTGCTGGCGCATCCTCCGAGCTAGAGGGTCCCGCGTAATCACCGCGGATGTGTGCGGAAGGATTGATGGAATGACGGCCGCGGGCAGGAAGCCAGCTTCCTGGCCGGGGACGCTGCGTGATTTATAGTCTCTCCCTCTCGTTGCAGGCCGGCCAGGGGGCCCCCTGGGGGGGATTCAGACGCGTCGCGCTGCGCCACTTCCTAGGTGATCCCTTCTCGGCGTCACGCACGGGGAGGGACATCCCTAGAGCACAGGTGTGCGTCGGCGCCGCGCGGGCGTCTCATTTGCGGGGAGGGCGGGCGCCAGCCCCGCGTTTGTGCCGCGGTCCCGGGCGGGCGACGCGGCCCGGCTGGAGGCGGGACTCGGCGGGGGCCGCGCTGCCCTCTGGCCTGGGAGCCCGGCGGGCGGGGCGCGGCGGACGCGTCCGCGGCTCGCCGGCTGCGCCACCTGCTGGTCGTCGCTGGCATCGCGCCCGGGGGCGGTTCCAGCGACGGCGCATGCGCGGAGCCACGGGCCCGCCCCGCCCCGCCCCGCGTCCCCTGCATCCCCGGTGCTTCCAAATGCGGGTGCGGGTTGAGCCCATACGACAAAACGTGAAGTTATCATACTTTCATCTCGTGGAGACCCCTGTTTGGACACTCCTGTCACTCTGCTCATTATCGTATCTGCCTGTCGCAATGGGCTGTGCGCCTCCTGGGGGCACCCTGCATCCCCCAGAGTTTCATGGGGCTGGTTCCCAGCCCACACTGGGACTCGGCATCTGTGGACTCCATCAGAGGTACCAGTGCCCAGGCGGCACCCTGAACCTCAGGGATGTGGCTGTCACTGCCCCCACGCTCCAGCTCAGAGCACAGCGTGGACCAGAGAGTCCACCTGTGTCCCCACGGACGTCCCCACGGACCCCGACGTGCAGGCACTGGGCCCCCAGGTCACAGAGGAGAAAAGTCTCCTCTGAGAGGCAAGAGAGGTGCGGGAAGGTGGAGGGCCCAGCTGTGAGCCCAGGCCCACCCGTCCGTCCTGTCGGGGCTGGCTGCCCCCCGGAGCCCCCCAGCCAGCCGCAAGCGCTATTCCGGGGCAGGAAAGTTCACTGAGCATAGTTCTGAAGTCACGGTCACTCAGGAACCCAGTACCTTCCCGGCCCATAAACCCATCTTCTTGCCCTCTGCCGGCGGGAGCAGACACAGCGTCCCAGGAGCCCAAACAGTGAAAACACCCGAGGACGCCTTCCAGCCCCGCTCTGCTGAGACCCCCAAGGAAGCCCCCGACCATGGCCAAAGCAGCAGAGACCTTGAACTCAATAAGGGAGCGCACAGTCAGCTTCTCCCGACGCCATGCCGTCGATGTTGGGTTTGAGCTCCACTCGGGGGTTTTCACGTAGCACACCTACTACGTGCTAGATGTGGGAGAAGCATCGTCTCCTGTCTGTGGGAGCTTCCCAGAGGCTCGGATTGGGGCCTTAGTCCCGGTGGACTCTCCAGCACCGAGGACCTGTGATGAGAACAAGGATTAGAGCAAACTCTCGAGTGGTTTGGCGCCAACCACTTCCCACAGGCCACCTTGACCCGGTGACGTCCTCCCCAGGGGACAGCTGGGCTTCCTGGCCGGGGGAGAAAGTCCTTGAAGACAGCCACATCCCTGTCACATCTTGTAAGCTAAACCAGGCCTCCTTCCGGGCCCTGCGTCCAGAAGACATTCGGTAAATATTAGTTGAATGAATGAACAAACAAATCTCTATTACTGGCTCCTGGTCACACTGAAATCAGTGTTTCGTTAAAAATTCATGAGTGTCATCACGTTTCCCAGTGTGAGAGCAGACCGTGTTTATGAAAGAGGCGTGAATTTTCTATTAAAGAGAAGAGTCGCTGTTTATTAACATTCCCAAAGGAGAAGTGTTGCTTTACTGCTGTGCCGCTGTTATAATTTCCCATAATTACGTGGTGTTGATTGTAGCGTACCAGCAGAGCGTCAGTGCAGAGAAACAGAACCTTGGACTAACGTCACTTCAAGGGTTGAGCCTTCGCGGGCGGAAGCGAGGCCGTTGGCGGGGTCAGATGTGGCAGAGAGAAGGTTCTCCCCCAGACCTGTGCGTGGAGGCGTCACGGGGAATCAGACCTGCGGGCCTGAATTTTTTGGTCAAAGCAAATAGCGGGCAGGGTCTCCATCAGGAAGCCTCCTGGGATAATTAATTTAGAGATGGAAGGAGAATCTGATGTTTGCACGCCCCTGGGGGCCGGCGGTAGAAAGCGTTTAGACAGAAGCCAACATCCCGGGGTGGAGCCTGCAGAGAAAGCCACCCTGTAAACCAGGGGTCCCCCAGGAGTCACGGGGGGGGGGGCGTGTGAAGGGAGGGCAGGACACTGTGGATTTTGTTCACTGCTGTGCAGAACGTGAAGGCAGGTAGTTCAGCGGATGAGTGAATGAATGAATGAGTGAATGAATGAATGAATGAAGCTACCATGGACTCACTTAGATTGGACCCAAATGTGATCTTGCTTCCGGCACGCTGTGGGCCAGGCCTTCAGAAGGGAACTGGCCCCTGTGTCCCCTCTGGGCACAAATCGAGTTGTGTATCCACTACCGTTGGGGTGTCCGAGGGTGAAGCGGCTTCTCTAAGTAGTAAATACCAAGTGTTCTTTTCGATTGTAAATTGGAGGCAAAATTTTCCCCCAGATAACCAGAGGAGCGGTTATAAATAATTCATGCCATCCTTCGGCCCAATTAACATTTTCCAGAAGATAGGGACAGTCTTTCCTTTCTTGAGGGACAGTGACACACCCCTGTAGGGCCGGGCTGAGTTTCTGCCCTAATTAGACATTCACACAAGAGACCTGAACGAGAGGGTGGATTTATTTTCAATAAAGGAAGATTAAAATGTGTGTATCTGCAGCGTATGAAGGCAGGCGGAGCCAAATGATAGCCCTCCCACAGTTCTGGCCAGGGGTGGCCTGGGACTGCTTCCTTTCTCGCTTGGAACCGGGAAGTAAGTCCCCACTGCCAAGTTCAGAGGCTTGGTGGCGTTCTGAGCCAGGGGGGCTGGTGGAGGGGTGCTTTGATCCAGCCTCGGGGGCCCGGTGTCCGCCTGGGGAGCAGCGGGCACAGGCGTGGGAGAAAGGAGGCCGAGGGGGTGGCCCAGCCGAGAACGGGCGGAGTCGGGCCTCAGGGCACCGGACACGTCCGGTTCCAGTGGCGGGGCCAGCCCAGGCCGCCATGCGGGAGCGCTGGCCAGACCTGGCTTTCCCGAGAGAAGCCCCATCTCCCAAGATTGTAGGTGGCCACCCTTCCTCTTTTGAAGAATTTCAAACCAATTTAACACCTTTTTCAATCATCACTGTATTCCTACGCCTTGAACCCAGCAAGTCTGCTTACAGGCATTCGGCCCAAGTCAATGAAAAATGTTGGCAAAAACGGCTCATAGCAGCTTGGCTCATGATAGCCCACAAAAAGGGGGACTGGGGGGGGGAACCCAAACGTGCATCGGGAGGAGAATGGCTAAGCCGCTCGTGGCAGCCTCCCGGGAAGCGTCCGCGGGAGTGAGGACAGCACGGCCACTGCCCACAGCCACGTGGATGAGCCTCCCAAACCCCGATGAACTCAAGAAACTCAGCGCACGAGAGTGTTTCCTGGACGGTTCCGCTTATAGGAAGTTCAAAGCCAGGCAACGCTAATTACCTCTGGAGGCAGAAATCGGAACAGCGCAGGCTTCTTGGGACAGGGGGAGACCCGGCTGGGAAGGGGTGAGAGGGACGTTCCCAGAGAAAGGTCAAGTGCGCATGGCGCATGGCGCGGGCGCGTGTGTGTGTCAGGACTTGTCCAGCCACAGATCAAGGCCTGTGCATTTAGCTGTGTGCGATTCCATCTTTTAAAAAAAATGGAAAAAAATTCCAAACCACGTCCCAGAGCTCATCCAGGCTGTCTGTGGTCACCGGTCAGCAGGCCCTGGCTTGTCCCTTCTGTGCTACGGTGACCTGTTACCCTTCGATCAGCCCTCAGGTGGAGAATCACATCCGCCACCAGCAGGCGTCTGTGTGGTGGCAGGAGGGGCCGCATCCCAGCCAGTGGCCAACCGACCACCCGGTGGCCCTGCCATGCCACTGTCTTAAATTCTGTGACTTCGTCTTTTTTTTTCAAAATGGGTTAGAGGAACGTTTCAGCTCGTTCAGACCCAAGTGACACCTGCCTGGCTCATCAGCCTTCCTGTGCTCCTGATGGGGAGCCCCGTAGAGGTGGGGCGCCCGTGCCAGCCGGGATGATCTCGGCCGAATGCGTACGAGGGGCCCGGTGGCCCGGCTCCGCCTGGACCGAACAGAACAGCCGGCGTGTGGCGAGGCCCGTCCTGTCCCTCTCTGCTCCGCGGGGGTAAGGAGCGTGGGCGGGGGTCAGGCGTGCACCCGGGAGGGTGGCGGGCACACATCTGGACGAAGGCGGCTGGTTCAGCGCGTGGCCAGCTACGGATGGACCGGCAACGGTCTCGATGGCCCCGCGTTGCTGACGAGTGACGGACATGCTATGTCCTCCGTCACGAACCAAGGGCTGGCGTTGGAGGTGTGTCGCCTGGTCTCAGAGGTGGGGAGCGAAAGCCCCAGACCCCGCTTCCCTCTCTCTCTATGTGGGCGTGGACCTCGGGAAGTGGGAGACCCCCACCAGGGCAGGGCGCAGAAGCCCCTTCGGCGCCCACAAGCTGGCAGCATGTCGTCTCCTAAAAATAGCGCCTTGTCATTCAAGTGGCAGAGAATATTTTCAGATGCTGTTTTATTTTGCTTATTTCCCCCAATTAAAAGGGAACGTAACGAGCCCTGCTGAAGAGCCGTTTTTCCTACCGAGCTGCGAACCATTGGCCTTGCATTTTTAAAACGCTAGCTTGTCCATCATTCAGTAGCCACCGGAAGTCTGGGAGTGTGGGCAGTGAGGGCGCCTTCCTCACGCCCTGAGGGCACCCCATCCCACCCCAGCCGGCTCCCTCCCTCCCAGACGGCCTGTGTTCTGTCCTAGGAAGGCTCTCGGTTCCTGGGGACTCGCAGGTTTGCAGGAGGGGGGCCCCCGGGGTCCTCCATGAACGCGGAGAGGGGAGCCCAGCAGCCCACCCCCAGAGCTGAGGCAACCGTCTTCCTCTCTGCTTCGCTCTCTCCAGGGCCGGCGGTCCCCTGAGCACGGGCCTGGCGTCCCCCAGGACCGCTGAGCCCGGGGTCGCCGGTGCCGGGACTCGGGCAGGGTCGCGAAGCGGGAGCAGGGACGTAGGGTGGACGGGCCTCTTTGAAAACCGTTTTTATCCGTCGAGACTGTCGGAACATGAAACGCTTGTTCTCGGTTTAGCCCGGAGCTCAGTCGTGCCCGGCTCTTTATGAGTCACGCCATCGACGGCAGCTCGTGAATCTCCATCCCCTCGTCTCCGCGGTTCAGACACGCCGTCACGTGGTACTTGTCTGATGAGAGGAAGTGCAAACGGGAGATGGTCCCCTGAGACGCCGTCTCCCCCACCCACGTGGCGTCCTCCAGGAGAGGGGCCACGTCGGGGCGCGGCCCGAGTGCTCGCTGTGCCGATGTTTCAGCCCGGTGTCCGCGTGCTTGGTGCCCGGGGGTCAAACAGTGTCCACGCGCTTGGTGCCTGGGGGTCCCGAGGCCCGGCGGTCCCGAGGCCCGGGGGTCCCGAGGCCCGGGGGTCCCGAGGCCCGGCGGTCCCGAGGCCCGGCGGTCCCGAGGCCCGGGCGTCCCGAGGCCCGGCGGTCCCGAGGCCCGGGGATCCCGAGGCCCGGCGGTCCCGAGGCCCGGCGGTCCCGAGGCCCGGCGGTCCCGAGGCCCGGGGGTCCCGAGGCCCGGGGGTCCCGAGGCCCGGGGGTCCCGAGGCCCGGCGGTGGGCCGGCACTCAGCGAGGGACGTGCACGTGGACGAGGCAGAGCCGGACGTCCGCCTCAGAGGCAGCGTCTGCAGTGCTTGGGGCCAGAAGGCGGGGTTCCCTCCTGTCAGCATCTGGCACCCTCCTTCACAGGGCAGGAGCCCCCCCCGCCAGTGGGGGAGGGTCTGCTGGGGGAAGAAGCCGCCCGCCCCCGGGAGGCCTGGCGAGCGTCCGTGACCCGGCCCGGTGCCCTGCCCCGGCTGGCTGTGCGCCGGTCAATTCTCAAGGTGTTTGGTCCATGCTGGAGCCACCGGGTGACGGGGCGCCTGAGCTGACGGGTGACGGGGCGGGGGGGGGGGGCGTCTGCACCAAAGATGAGGAGTGTCCCGGGCCCACGGGACGCTGGGAGAGGACCGCACGACCCGCCCCAGCGTCGGCGCCTGAGGAACAGGATTGCAGAGGCATCACATGGGATGAAAAGGCAATTCTAATCAAATCGACGGCTGGCCGGCTTTCGGTGGCAGTAGACATAAGTCCTCCCTGTTGGAAACAAACGATGTCGGCCATCTGAGTCCTGGGGATGCCACGTACGTCACGTCCCCCGGCGTCTGATGACGTACGTCACGCCCCCCGGCGTCTGATGACGTACGTCATGCCCCCCGGCGTCTGATGACGTACGTCATGCCCCCCGGCGTCTGATGACGTACGTCATGCCCCCCCGGCGTCTGATGACGTACGTCATGCCCCCCCGGCGTCTGATGACGTACGTCATGCCCCCCGGCGTCTGATGACGTACGTCATGCCCCCCCGGCGTCTGATGACGTACGTCATGCCCCCCCGGCGTCTGATGACGTACGTCATGCCCCCCCGGCGTCTGATGACGTACGTCATGCCCCCCCGGCGTCTGATGACGTACGTCATGCCCCCCCCCGGCGTCTGCCGACGGGAAAGCTGCTAAAGTTCGACGTGCAGGGGACGACTCTTCCTGGCATTACTTTTGTGCGGGTGCGTGTCTGCGCCTGTCAGATGGCCTGGGCAAGCCCTCTGAGGGTGGGTGACCCGCGGCGGGCAAGTTGACCTCGGCCTTGCCACACAGTTTGCTGCAGTGGAGGGACTCCCTGTCCTCGCTGGGCCACGTTTGAAGTCGGCAGTCTGGCGCCCTCTGCTGGCCACCCTGGGCGACTCACCTGCCCCTCCAGGAGGCACCGGGGGACCTCCGTGGAGATGATGACCTTTGGCCCAAGGGCGTCAGCTCGTCTTAGCTCATTCAGCACTCCGACGTGGAGGGGTTTACAATGAACGCATACGAGGGGAAAAGGGTGTTCCCGCCGGGGATTCTGCGCCTCTGAGGAGTGTGAAGCCGACGAATCTTCCCTCATCGATGACTCTGCAGTTTACTCCCATAGAGGGACGTGTGGTTGCGTCGTTCGGTAACGGGCTGTCTTACGCGCAGCGGGAGGGCGTTTGTCCCTGGCCGTCCTGGGTTCGGATCCCCCACCCGGCCAGCTCCTTACCCGCGGGGAGCCTGGTTCTCAGTCCTAGGGGGATCATTGCGAGGGCCGCAATCACACAGAGGGGCCTGCCTGGCGCATAGTAGGCGCTTGCCGAACGAGGCCGAGTTCGTGAGTGTGTAGAAGAGCGGGGTTTGGCCCGACCTAAAGTGCATGTTTTGGAAATAAAAAGGGTGAAAGTGCACGTGCTGACGGTGACCGTCACGGCTGTTTGGGGTAATTATCATGATGTGCCCGTGACGGTCCCCCGTGGCGGTCCCCCGTGGGAGCGGGGGTGGCTTCCTTCAGTCATCCCGATTCTTCTCCGGTGACAGGAAACCCACGTTTCCTGGCCGCAGTCCGTCCACACCCCCCGGGGGGGCGTTTTCCAGGGAGGAGCCGTCTGCGGGGCCCCTGTCCGCGGAGGGGAACGCAGCAGGGCGTGCGCAGGCGGGGAGCCCACGCCCCAGCCCCCCCCCCCCCGACGGCACTGTCACCACCAGACCCCGCTGGGCACGTGCCCCGCCCCCCGGTCACCTGCAGCGAGTCCTGTGGCACCGTCACAGTTCCCGAGGGTGCCAGGTGTTCGGGCCAGCAGAGAGCCGGGTGGCAGCCTGGGGTCTCCTGGGAGAACGAGCCTTCTTCGCGTCGTAATCCGGGTTTGTGCGGTGCACCCACCCTACTGCCCGCACCCAGAGGTGCCCGAGCATTTGCCGGGGAGGAGCTGACCGTGGCGGCACCTCCCTCTGCCTCCCCCCAGGGGTTCGGACAGGCTCAGAATCGGCGCGAGGCCCTCACCCGAGTCGTGAGGGTGAACGGGATGGGGCTGGGAAGTGACGGGCAGAGAGCACTGGCGCTCAGTGGCTATGCTCATTCCCTCCTCGCCATTGACACCATCCCCCCCCCCAGCAAGGGGGCTGGGCTGGGCTTTCCAGCAGGGTCGGAGGGCGGGAGAGGCAGAGAGCCTGGGCCGTGACCCTCAGGGGCCTGTTCCCACGCGGAGAGTGGGGGGCAGTCGAGGCCGGCACCGGGAGTCAGAGCGGGGCGTGGGGTGCGGGGGGGCCGGGGGACAGCGGAGGGGACCTGTGCGGATGGGCGGGGCCCTGCTTCCGACCGCCCAGCCCTCGGCCGCCCGCCACGCACCGAACTTCTCCTGAGCCTGAGGTTCTTCCCGAGGCCGCGGGTACCGCCCGGGGCTGTCGCAGCGCGGGCAGAAACACGAGGCCCGTGTCACAGCGGGCACAGCACGCCGTCCCAGTGTCGACCAGGGACGGTCGCGGGGCGTCCGGAGTAACGGTGCAGGGGCGTCCGTGAGGGCCCGCGACGCTGCACCTCAGACTCCCAGAGCGTGTGGCGTTTGGGGGGGTCCCTCCTGTTCGCCTCCACTCTCCCCTAAACAAACGCCACAGGGAACCCACCTGAGCAGCGGGAGCCCCTGTGACCAGAAGGTGTTCGCTTAGTGGCTTGTTCTGGGCTGAAATTGTGTTCCAAGCTCAGGTGTGAGCTGTCCCAGCGGGGCACAGAGAGACCCCCGGCCCTGACTCAGACTGACCAAACAGAGCTCCCATGAGCCCCCGCTGCCTCCCCGAGTCCCGCCCGCCCCGCTTTCCTCCTGAGAGCCGCTGTGTCTTCCGTGAGTGTCCCCCTGGGTGGTGGGCAAGTCCTCCGAGCCCGTCCTTGCCTCTTCCAGGTTGGCCATGGAGCCCTCCTGTCCCCTGCTGCTGGCGGGGTTCAGCTTGCCTCTCGCCAAGGCCCTCGCGGCCAACACGACCGGCACAGCGGAGAGCAACGAGACGTCCACCACCGCAGGTAAGGGCCCGCCGCCCGTCCCCGTCCCCATCTGTCCCCCGCCTCCCTCCCGCTGTGGGGTGCATGGCACCCAGGAAACAGGACAGGCCAGCTGGGGACGCCAGTCGTTTGGGGTTGGACTGGAGCAGACCAGCTCCGGTGCTGAGAGCTGGTGTCAGCTGCTGCGGGGGGCAAGGTGGTGGCGGAGGGCCACCTGTCCCCACCCCACCGTGGGGACCCCCTCGACCCAACCGTGAACCAACTCTGACAGCCAGCCCGGGACACGTAACTGTGAGCTTAATTAAGAAATGATCACTAATCTTTTAGGCGAGATGTTGGTGTAGTGGATAGCGTTATTTATTTTTTTTTAAATATGAGTCCCCAGCTAGGTGGCAGGCACGTGGGGTTCTTTATTCGATTTCTTACCTTTTTCACACTGAAAGGAGAAAAGAGAGAAGGAGACAGAGTCCACGGATTCGTGTGACGACGGGGGTGGCACTCAGGAGCGAGCTGAGGGAAAGGAGCCCGACACGAGAGACCACGTGTGTGTGGAGCCTTTTATGGAAAATGTTCCAAAAAAGGCTGATCCAAGCAGAGAGGAAGGAGGCCAGTGGCCCGGCTGTGGGGAGGGGACACAGAGTGACCACAGGTAGGCGGGAGGGACCGTGCCACACAGATCTGAGAATGTACTACACAGCACGGAATTGCACGCTTAAAACGGGCGTGTTTCATGGTATATAAATGTTACCCAGTAAAACAAATAAACACGTTGCACATTTAAAAGAGGAAAGAGGGAGGAGCAGCAGCGAGAGCCGTGCTCTTGAACGCACCGCCCGCTGTGTGCCTCTCCGGCTGTGCCACTGGGTGGCCCAGCGACCTTGACTGAGCCGCTGAACCGCTCCGTGCCTCAGTGTCCCCCCCTGCAGGCAGAGGCAGTAAGAGCACCGACTTCTTGGCGGTGACGTGAGAATGACCAGAGGTAACCACCCTGGGATGTGGACGGCTCTGTCGGCCATTACTCTTGTTTGTGAGAGAGTGTGTCATCGGTGGCAGGTGGCCTGTCACCGGCCGATCTCTTACTACCCAGGGAGCTGGGTTTTTAGTTCCCCCCATATCTCCTGCTGCAGGGAGAGGCCCAGCAGAGTGAGTTCAGGATCCCGAGGGAATGGATATGGTTGCCTGGGCAACCCCTCGCCTCCCAGGCGGACTGCTGGCTTGTCTGTGGCTGCCGGCCATCGCCACAGCAGGAGCCCGCCACCCCTCAGGGGCTGGCTCACTCACTCTGCGTCGGGACCTGTCGCCCGGCCCCACACGCCTGCTCCGCCCCAGTCATACACCCCAGGACTTCTCCGACAGAATATGGGCCAGGGGTCTCCAGAGGGCAGCATCAATAAGACACAGAGACAGAGAAAGAGGTGGACGGGGTCCCTGCAGCAAGGCGTCCCAGGGGGCTCTTCAGGGCTGCGGCCAAGGGGGCAGGCCCCGCCTGCCCACAGCATCCCCCCGCCCAGGGCCTTCCAGAGCCTTCCAGGGCGTGCAGGTGTGTGGCCTAGGTGGACACTCACACTCAAGCCCGTCACTTCCAATTGCCAGGACCAGATTCCGTGTAAGCAAACACACACACACGTGCGTGCATCACACACACACACACACACACACTGCAGGGGTGTGTGTGTGTAAAGTTTGCACAAGCATCATGCACACTTGACTTGGAGCATCGCTGGGTGGGATCTAGGAGAAGGCTGCTCTGAGGTGACCACCTTGGGCACCCGCCACCCCGACCCCGTGCGCCCCAGTCTGGGCCACCCCGGTGTGGAGTGAAACAGGAAGTGGCTCAGGAATGACCTCGTAGCCGCCAGCCCGGGTCCCCGCCCCGAGCAGATGGGCGCCCGGGACACGGCCCGCCCTGTGGAGGTTTCCTCTGGCCCACCTTGCTCCTCAAGGTTGTGCTAGGCTGAATTACTCCCCAACATTTAAAAATCAGTTAATTTTACAAAAGAATTCCTTCTTTTGGAAAATCGGGAGAACCGGGCGCTGCGGCCCACCTTCCACTCAGCCCCAGTGGGCCAGGCTGGGAGGCCACCGCCCTGTAGTCAGGTGCGCACGCCCCGGTGCCTGCCAGGCCTGCTGGCCCCCCAGTTCCCGCCTGGCCTCTGCCCCTCAGAACGGAGGCAGCTGCTGACAAGTGGCCGAAACCTGGAGTGGGCACCTCCCCGCCGCCCTGTGATCTGAGTCCCTCCCGGGGCCCGTGGGGCGGTCAGCACCGCCACGTCTGCAACGTGGCCTTTAGTCCGGCCGGCCTGAGCGTGGAGGCTGGCCCCCGAAGCCCCCGGAGAAAGGCCCCCAAGGCTAGGCCCCCCATGGTCCCGTTCCCCCCCAGGAAGCCCACACCCTCAGCAAGGGCCCCGCGGCCCCGCGAGGTGGCCCCGCGAGGTGGCCAGTCAGTCCCTGCCAAGGCCGGAGCGAGGCTGGGCAGCGTGACCCCCGTGCGAACGCAGATGTGGGCAGCTTCGCGGGGCAGCGCTCAGGGAAGGCGAAGGGTTCCCCCCGCCCCCCACCGGCTCGGGGGCCGCACGGCCAGGCTGAGGGGGAACCAGGGTCTGGGTGTGCAGCAGCCACGTCCCCGCTGGGGCCAGCCCAGCCCGGCCCCTTGGTGTCAGGCACTGCCCGGTCAGCCCTGCTGGCGTTGGCTCCCAGGTCCTGGGGTTGGCGGGGGCGGGGGGCCGTGGAGCCACAGGCTGGGGGGAGAAGCCTCAAGCCAGGGCGGATCCTCGGGATGGCTGTGTGCAGGCGGGCCCCTAGGGGAGGGCCTGGCAGACGCTCTCGTCACCCCGGCCTTAGCCGCAGCGTGTCAGTCCCATGAGCAGCAGCGGCCAGAAGGGGGAGGCATTGGCTCGGCCTGGAGCTGGGTGTTGCAGGCCGGCCAGGTTTAGGGCTGGGACCACCCCTTCCCGCAGACCACTGTCCCTCCGGGCACTCTCACACCTAGCAGGCATTCGAGTCATCGGTGAAATTTCATTGTTTATCAGGAATATAGGACTTGGCTGCTTGCGGGGTCAGCGTCAGCATGAGTCCCGGTGGTGGGGGGTCGGGTGAGCCGCTCCCGGAGAGCTGACCGCTGGGCGGGTGGTGCCAGGCCAGGGGGACCGCAGAGCACCCCGGGGCTCAGGGCGCCTCGCTGAGCTCGGAGCCGTGGACGCCCAGCTCCGTCTCCGAGGGCCCCCCTGAGACTAGAGCGAAGGTGGGGGCCCCAGGGTCTGTCCAGTCTGGAGGGGCCTGTGCTTGAGGCCTGCAGAGCCTCCGGGGACCCCCCCGGAGGGGGCCGAGCGGGGCTCCTGGAGAGCAGGGGGGGAGGGGGCAGCATGACAGGCTGGGGAGACGGGAGGTGAGCGTGAACATCGGGGTGTGGAGGGTCTGAGCGTCACCGCCAGGCCCTAAGCCCCTCGAGCCCTGGGCCCACCGGGCAGGTCCTGGGCAGCAGCGCTGGGTCCGGCCGGCGGAGGGGGTGGGGAAGGGGTGGGACCATCCAGATGAGGAAGGTGAGCCAGGCAGGTGGGAAGGACAGGTGAGGAAGGGCTCTCCCTCGGGCGGACGGGATCGGGACGGCACAGCTCGGCAGACTGGGTCCCAGGCAGCCACAGGCCCCTCCCAGCCCGAAGGCCCGGCTGCTCCCCGAGAGCCCCTGCCCGCGGCCCGGGACAGCACAGCGGCCCGTCCTCGTCCACGCCTCCGCCGCCGCCCCCTCCCGTGAGGGCAGGGTCAGCGCCCGGGACGCCTGAGAGAAAGGCCACAGGCGGGCGCGAGGGGCCCCACGCTGCTCCGCTGCCGTCACCGCCCTCCCCGGGGGCCGCTGGGACAGGCGGGTCACCGGCCGCTCGGCTCAGGCTCTCCCCCGCGTCTGACGGGGCGGAGGGGCTGCCATGTCCCCCGCCCAGATGCCCCCTCCCCGCCCGGCTCACGGTGGGGACCCGGCTCTGCCCGCAGCCCCCCCAGACGCGGGCGCACCCCCGCCGCTGCTGGCCTGGCTGCTGCTGCCGCTGCTGCTGTGCCTCCTCTCCCTGCTGCTGGCCGCCTGCGTCTTCAGGTAGGAGTGTCCCCCGCGGGACGGGACGGGACGGGACGGGACGTGCTCGATCCGCTCCTCGGAGGAGGAGGAAGTGAGCCCTTTGGGGCGGTGCCTGAGGGGCGTGGGCCCCGGCGGGCGGCGGGCGGCTTGGGCGGCTTGGGCGGCGGTGGCCAGTGTGGCTCAGCCATGAGCAGCAGGAAGAGCTTCTCCCGGCTCACCTGGTGGGTACCGGGCCCCCGGACCCCCCCACCCCCGGCCCCCCTCCCCGGCGCCCGGGCGCCGCCCCGGGCCGCAGCCTAACGCGTCTGTGTCCCCAGGTTCAGGAGGCAGAGGAAGGTGGTGGTCAGCACCGGCGACAAGAAGATGCCCAACGGGATCCTAGAGGAGCAAGGTACGCGCGGCCCCGAGCCCCGCTGGCCGCCCGGCCCCCTCCCCCGGCTCCGCACGCGTCCATGCCCGCTCCGCCCGGCGAGGGGCCGGCCTGTGTCACCCGGGGACGTCACCGTGTCAAAGCGGTTCTCGTTTCCTCTCTGGTGCGAAACAGCCGTTGGAGACGCGTCCGTTTGTGGCTTTTCTGGAGGCGCCGGGGTGTCCTGTCGTTTCCACGGGGCTGGCCACAGCGTGTCTCGGGGAGCCCGCGGTGGGCGCTGGGCTGACACAGGCCCGTCCTGGTCCCGGGGAGCGCCGGGCTCTAACGGGCTGGGACGGCTGGGTGGCGCTGGCTGGCAGGCGGCCCTTCCAGCCACGGCCCTGGGCCCCGGGCTCTGCCGGCGACCTGCAGAGCAGCTTTAGGGCGCCCGCTTGCCTTCGAGGTGGCCACGAAGGCGTGTGAGGCAGAGGCCTCCGCGCTGCTGGCTGCCAGCAGTGACCAGTGAGTGACCAGCCTCCGCCCCGCGGGGGGACAGATGGGCCGTGGGACGTCGGAAGGGGTCGCAAAAGCCACCCTGAGACCCTAAACAGAGTCCCTGCAGCGTGGGACCTGGTCGCAGGCAGGACTGTGGTTTTGCAGGGACGTGGGCAGATGGAGCTGTGGCCTCCGATGCCAGCTGCCTGTCCCCTGTGCGTGCGGGGTGTGCAGCCTGACGGGGGCGGGGGAAGTGGGGGCGGCAGGCAGGGCCCCCACACGCCTCCGATGCCTGCCTCTCGGGGGAGCGAGCCTCCGGGAGACCTTGGCCGGGCTCCCGTACAGCCCTGCAGGTAGAGACAGGCCCTGTGACAAGTGTGACAGCAGAGCGATCACGTTGACCTTGACGAGAATACCGGCTTGTTCCCTGCGGGGAGAAACACATTCCAGAGAGTTCTCTTCTCGTCTGGCTCTGGATCTGTGGGCTCGAGGAGTCCGACACTCCCTCCCGCCTGTTCAGGGCCTCCTTGCCCCTCCTCCCCCAAAAAAGAAACAATTCCAAGGACAGTTTTCCCGTGTGGGGTTTGAGGAACCAAGACCATTGGTCACAGACGAGACAAGGCTGAAGGAGGCCCCTGAGCTAGCGGAGTCCCAGCCTGCTGCGGCTCGCACCTCGAGACCTGGAATTACTGGAAGTGGGGGGCGTGAGGGGGGCTGCCTCAGCCCGCTGTGGAAGGGGCAGGGGCTGGAGGGGAGGAGGGGTGGGCGGGCGGGCGTCTGGGCGGGGAAGGTAAGGCGTCCGTGGTTGGTGAGAGCAGGTGGCATCGGGCGGAGGGGCGTCATCCCTCACAAATGACGTGGGTGCATCACAGACCTTTGCCCCAGGCACAGAATCTCAGCGGAATCTCAGCCCCCCTCACTGTCCTCGGTCTGGCCACGGCGTCCCCCGTCCGAGCACATGGCTAACGAACCGCTCCTGTTTCTCTCGCCCCCACAGAGCAGCAGAGAGTGATGCTTCTCAGCAGGTCCCCCTCCGGGCCCAAAAAGTACTTCCCCATCCCGGTGGCCCACCTGGAGGAGGAGATCCGGGTGAGGTCCGCGGACGACTGCAAGAGGTTCCGGGAGGAGTTCAACGTGAGTGCGGGGTCCCCCCTCCCCTGTCCTGTGGCGGGACCTGGGGGGCACGGTGTTCTGTTTCAGGACAAACGTCCCCATCGTGACACCCTCCCCCCCCATGGGGGCACGGGGTCCCCAGATCGGCTGCATGCCCCGTGGCCAGCGCCCGCTGCTCGTCAGGAGATGGGACGGCTGAGCGAGGCATTCGTGGCAGGGGGTGGGTCTCTCCCGTACGAACACTCGGAGTGCCCTGTCCTAAAGTCGAGCGTGACACAAATGCCACTGTCCCGACCAGGCCCGAGGGACCGCTCGCAGCGAGACGGCCCCTCGCTGAGAGCCGGGGGCTCGCCCAGCCTTCTCGGGGCTTCCGGGGGCTCGAGCGCCCGTCAAGGAAGGGACTGCCCCTCCCCCGACCACACTCGCACCCCCAGTCGGATGGTCGTGGGGACCCCCGAAGGAGGAGGCGCTGCGCCCCGGCAGCCCTCCGATGTCTGGGTGCGCCAGCGTGCCCAGGGTCCCCGCCTGATTCCTCCTGCCCCGCCAGTTCTGGACGCGCTGCTCTGCGAACTTAGCCACGGCGCCCGCGAGCCAAGTAAGACGTAGCTGAGGGGCCCGGTGCCCGTGGCCGCGGGCAGGTCGCCCCAGCTCCCCGCACACGTGCACACACACACCAGGGACGCCCCCTCCCACGTTGTTCATTTTTGACATTTAACGTCCTGTGAGCAGTGACGCCCGGCTGCATGGAGGAGGGGTGGGCTTCAGGCGGGGCCGGGGGTCGGACACTGGGACGTGCCGTCCGGATCCCGCCGTCCCGAGCTCGTCCCTGGCCCTGCTCCGAGTCTGGCGTCACGCATTCCCCACGTTCCCTGCATGGCCGTGGGCTGAGTGAGGAGCGAGACACGGGGTGGGTTTCCAGCAGGGGCTGACTTGCCTGGCTCTGCCCTGATCAGTCACCTCCCGGGAGCCACATTCCCTCCGGGGAGGGGGGCGGGCAGGGGCGTGTCTCCGTGACGTCGCCACCGGAATGCGGGGCTGGGACCGTGCTCTGGGTAAACACGGCCAGTTGTGTTGTGCAATCCTCGCGTCTGAGGACGGTGCGCGGCCGCTGCGGGCGGTGACTTTTGGCAGTGACATTTTTTTTTTTTTTCTGTCCAGAAGCAATTCGTGAGAGCTCTGGAAGGCGATCGCTCATTTGCATGCCCTTTGCTTATTTTTTTAGCACAAATCTCATCTGCCTTTCTCTTGCTTCCTTTTCATCGTTTCCCCAGGTGTCCCCTTTTCGGAGAAATTAGGTCATAGTGCAAGACAGCTCCGAGGGGAATTGGTTTTTGCAATCGCTCAGCCTGACCCGGAAAGTTAATTCTCCATGTTCAAAATATCGCTGCGAGTCTGGAGGGCATGAGACAGACGGCCCTCCTCCCTTCTCGTCCCGTGTCCCCTCATACGCGTGTGTCTCCAAGTTGAGGCGTGCTTAGGGCTCTGAGTCAGGACCCGCCCGTGGGGGCAGGTCACACCTGAGGGCCCAGACAGGGTCACACAGGTGATGTCCTCGGCCCAGGAGCGGAATTTAAGGAGCCACCAAAACATGCCGTCGTTGGGATAAGTAATATTTTAATACGATGTTTAAAAATATCAAAATGAATGCAAGCAGCCCACGAAGGACAGAATAGCACGCTTGTGAGCAACGACAGGCCCACTCTGAGTGACAGGCCGGCTCTGAGTGACAGGCCAGCTCTGACTGACAGGCCCGCTCTGAGTGACAGGCCAGCTCTGATTGACAGGCCCACTCTGAGTGACAGGCCCACTCTGAGTGACAGGCCCAGGCTCCCACGCGCTTTGTCGCTATTCCACTACTAATGGCATCGTGACTTAAACATTTGATCTTTTGGTCATCGTGGATTTTTTTTTTTTTTGCATTAATTTTGATATTATAATGTTGCGTTTGAATGGTATTTGATCTTGATTCCTGGGTTTTCTGGTGCCCCTTTAAATTGTGCACCCAGGAGAGAGGCCTCACTGTCCCGGCTCTGCCACTGGGCAGCCCGCTGAGCTGGAACCCCCACTCAGTGCCCCCCGCTCGGTGCGAGCAGCAGGCGTGGCGACAGGGAGAGACTCTGGACTCCCGTCCCACAGCGCGGGGCTGGGTCCAGGGGAGCCCGGAGAAGCAGCCTGTGACCCCGTGCACCCCAGTGTGCTCCTCCCTCAAGGGAGGGGCGGCCTGAGACGCCCCGAGCCAGGCCATCCAGGCCCGTCCGCGGAAGGCAGCGGGGCTCCAGGGCCGGCTGCTCAGGCCGGCACAGACGGACGTGCTCACGGCGGGCTCCGTCACCCCTCTTTCCTCCCCGTTTCTGCCCGTGGCCCTGGGCTGCTCTCCCAAGGGCCGAGAAAGGGAGACAGACAGGTCTGGGTCTCAGGGTCGTGGGTCCGGATGGGTTTGGACATTTGCGCATCGCAGGTCGGGGCTGAGATGAGCTCGATCCAGGCGAGGCGGGTCGGGCACTTGTCTCACCTCTGCCGCCCCCCGGCCCGAGGGCTGGGGCAGCTTGCTGAGTCCCTGCCTCGGTGTCCTCGTCCGCGACACGAGGGTGACCCCCGCCCCCGTAGAACCATCACACGAAGCCTGCAAACAAGGCGAGGTGTGTGCCCAGCGTGGCCTGGAGCGCCGAGAGGTGTCTGGAGCTGCCACCCGTCGTAGGGCGACTCCTGTGACCGCCCAGCCCCTCGGCAGAACGTGTCCCAGCCCCACGTGAGTGCCCTCAGGTCCAGGAAAGCCCTCTCTCCAGGTGGCTTCCTCCGAGAGCCTCTGTCCCAGCAGGTGCCAGGGCCGGAGCCAGCCACAGAGCCGTGGGCCGGGGCAGGGGAGGCGCGCCACCAGGAGAGGTGCCAGCATAGGGCACACACAGCCAGAACCGTCCCCACCCCCGAGCTCACTGGTGCAGCTCACCTCTGGGGCCTCCCGGCTCTGCGAGTGCACACTGGCTCACATGCACCTCACGGAAATGAAATCGCACCCCAACCGAGCGAACGAACAAACCAACCCCCATCAGCCAGGGACAGGATCGGACGCGTGATCACAGGAATCCCTGGCTGGCCACAGGGCGACCCGGTGTGGCCCTCCGCCGCCAGTGTGGCCCTCCGCCACCCTCTCCCGTCTCCTGTGCCACCTCAGCCGCGGGAGATGGGAGACGGGGGGCGCGGGCGGCAGGAGGCAGGAGGAGGGGCTAGGCCGCCCCGGGCACTTGGACTCCTGAGGCAGGTTTGCTGCACTTTGTCTCTGCCGCCCCGAGGGACCCCCGTGCCGCCCTCAGAGCCCAGATCGTCACCCGGTCTCCATCCGGGGCAGACGCCTGGGCACTCAGAGCCCGGCCCATCCTCACCCGTCCGTCACCCCCGCCACCGCCTGCCGCCGCCGCCCCTTACGAGGGCGAGGGAGGCTTCTCGGGTTTGTTGGTTTGTTTGTTTTTCATTTTTATCGTTTTTCAGAGACTATTTTTTTAGAGCAGTTTTGGGGTCACGGAACAGTTGGGCAGGAGGTACCGCGTTCCCCTCGCACACAGTTCCCTGAACGTGGACACTCTGCGTTCGTGGGTTATGTTCGTTCCAACCTGGGAACAATATATGGACTCGCTGCTATCGCTGAGCCGGCACTGACCGTCATTACCCACGGGAGCCCGGGGCACGGCCCCGTGTCGCACGCTCCGTGGGTTTGCACGAGTGCGAGGCATCGTGCGCTGCCATCGTCACACCTCGTTTTTATTTTCAGTGCTGGGGTCCCAGAAGCTTCTGGCTGCTGAAGCAGAAGCCTCTGGAATGTGGCCACAAATTCCACGTGGAGGTTAGATCAAGGTCAGGGCTAAGACAGCTCTGACGACCGCCGAGAGCTGCAGGCAGGGCGGGGGCTGGGCTGGTGGAGAGCTGCCCATCGGCCCTGCCCAGGCGCCCACCAGGCTGCCCGTGAGCCCCCACATCTGGACATGGGGTTCGGTCACCCCAAAACAGGGGCTGCGTCTGTGACCCGGGGCAGGGCGGCCCCAGCCACCCGTGGGCCTGTGGCTCTGACTCAGAGCCTCAGCTTCGGCCGAGGCTGCTCTGTGAGCCCTCTCTGTTCTCCTGGGCCTTACGGGGGGCACACAGAACCCCGGTTTTCCCCAGCTCCGGCCAGACCGCTGGCTCCCACGCCACGTCTGCCATTGCTAGCCAGGAGACTGGCCACACCTGTAACTGACTTGTGTCCAGCTTCCTCACCTGTAAAAAGCAGCACTGTTCTGGTGTCACCTGATGACAGGTGGGTGGCGAAGGCTGGATAGGGGACCCAGCTCCTCCTACAGTGCCTGGCGCGTCACCAATGCTTGGAAAGTATGAGCACGGATCACCTGAGTCCCAGTGGCGCCCGGTCCGGCCGGTGGCAGAATGTCAAAGGAAGCGGTTTGGGCTTCACAAGGCTCTTTCCCGCTGCATGCTGGGAAGAGGCCCCCCGAGCGAGGAGGGGGTCCCGGCAGCCAGCCAACGCAGGGCCGCTGGGACCAGCAGGAATCGGAGGGGCCCCAGGCCGTGGAAAGGGCCAGAAGTGAGGGCACCTGGCCTCACGGCCTCACCACCCCGAGTCAGTGCTGGGCGCTCCCACACCTCGGTCTCCTCCCCTGAGACAAAGCGGGGATCGATCGGGTGCGTCTCACATGAAGGTCTCGGGGGTCTTTCCGCACGGGTTGCTGACTTGGGGTGGGGCCGAGGGTCGGCGTCTTCAGCCAGCCCCAGCGGTGGCTGTGCCGCTGGCCCCCAGAGCACACCAAGTCTCAGGCAAGGTGCGGGCGACGAGAAGTTTCTTCCCCATCGCTCCGCTCGTTACGGCCCCTTACGGAGCCCTCTGCACACGCTCCTTGCCCCCCGCCCTCCTGGTTCCCAGCCGTGTCTCCATCAGTCCTTCCCACGCAGCACGTGCTCTGGGCCACGGCCCGTGGGTGCTGGGGATTTGGGGGCGATGCGCAGGCCAGCCCCTGACTCCGTGCAGCTCAGGGTCCAGCTATGGGTCATCCTCTGGTCCACGCCCCGGTGGTCCCCGCCAGACAGAGCACCCGAGGGAATGGGGGCCTGTGTCTCCTTCACACCTCTGCCCAGGGCCTGGCACAGCCTCTGAGGCAGGGGCGGGTGCCGGACGGGAGGGCGGAGGAGGGTGATGGACGGGAGGACAGAGGAGGGCTGGACGGGAGGACGGAGGAGAGTGATGGACGGGAGGACGGAGGCGGGCTGGACGGGAGGACCTGTCTCCGGGGAGCTGACATGACCCGGAGCTACGATTCGTCACGTGTGGTGCTAACTCTGCCTTTCCTTGCAGTCTTTGCCATCTGGACACATACAAGGAGCTTTCGAACAGGCCAATAAAGAAGAAAACAGAGAGAAAAACAGATATCCCAACATCCTTCCCAGTAAGATTTTGCTTTTTCGCGTCATCAGTGGTGTGTGACTAGCCCGCATGCCCTTGCAGCTCCCAGGGACGGGGACGGTGACGGGGACGGTGACGGGGACGATGACGGGGACGGGGCAGGGTTGGTGCCTGCGGGCAGCATGAGGCTCCCGCACCAGGAGGCGGGGCCCACGTCAGCTCCGGAGGACAGAGGCGCTCGCACCTGGGCATCTGGGCACCTGCCACTCGCGGACTCAGGCAGCCGGGGGCCGAGAAGGGGCCCCCCGCATCGGCCGGCAGGGCCCCGCCTGCGGGGTCCAGTCCTGAGTCCCGACCCGGGGCAGCTGGCAGCCCTGGGTGTCTCCTGCTCTCAGACTCAGCGGCCTTGGCCACCAGCAGCTGGTCCCCAGGGTCAAGGACAGAAATGACAAATAAGGAGCCGGTAGGGCTTTGGCAGGTTGTGGGGAGACTTAGAACCAGCCCGGTGTTAACCCCAACAGCTGCGGGTGCCGTGGGGCCCAGGAAAGGGGCGGGGCAGGAAGCTGGCCGATCTGTCTGGGTGGCCCTAGGGGCAGCGTTCACAGCGGGCCTCGTGGCCCGGGATGCCTGTGACATCCTTCTCCCGACCTGGGCCCCTCCTGCCAGCTTTGCCCATCGGGCTAACGATACGGCAGCCTGAACGTTCAGGTGTGAGCTCTGGCCCCGAGCCCCCCCCCCATTCCAGGGGACCACCCCCCTTCCCGGGCTGCGCCTCCATCACAGGGCGCGAGCCGGCCAGTGTGGCGGCCTCAGCGAGTTGGTGCTCGGTCACGTTTCGGGGTCGGAGTTGCGTCCACCTGCTCCGCAGGTGAGGGCAGCTGCGGCCGTGTGGCCCGTGGGTCTCGGGTTGCAGCCCTGGGTACGAGCCGTGCTTTCCCCGTCATGTGCCGGGGACTCACAGGTGGCTCTGTGCAGCCCGGGCCTGACGCGTTCTCGTCCTGTGCGTGTTGGGGGGGGGGCGGGCCGTGGCTCTGTGGTCGTGCAGCTGGGCTGGGCGGGGGCTCGGGGCCAGGTCAGGCGTGGATGGGCCTAGACGGTCGTGTCGGGAGGATTTGCCGCTGGACCGGGGGTGGGTTCTCCGAGACAGGAAGGAGGCGAGCGACCCGGCCAGAGCAAGCGTGGCCGGAGGTTTGGGGCCCGTGGAACAATCGTGTCCAATTCAGATCGAGACATTTGAAATGAGCAGCTATTGTTAGTGCACTTGGGCTAATTAACCAGTGAGCTCCATGCACCCATCCGCGAGGTGCGTGTGTGGACACTCGGGGCCGAGCACCTGCTCGGTCCTGGTGTCCTAGACGCTAACCCCTTCCTCCTCCGAGGGAGACGTTAATTGAAAGAAATGGGAGTGGGATGAATGGCCAGGTGTGGGAATTACCTGCACGCCACCCGGTGTGAGGGCCCAGGACGGGGCTCTGTCCCCGCAGAGTGTCACCAGCTGGGAAGGGCCACACCGGCCTCCCGTGTGTCTCGTCCAAGCTGCGCTCCCCGCTGCAGAACGGGGCTGGCCCGGCCACGCGCATGCGTGACGCGCAGAACAGGGAGGGTCCTGCCCCCACCCCCTCGGCCCAGCAGCGCTGCACGAAGGACACGGAGGGTGGTGGCCGTCCTCGAGGGCCAGGGGACTCGGACGTGACGCGCGTCATGTGGGCGGGACGTGGGGGTTACGGAGTGGTGGCGTGGAGGCACTCGGGGTGTGAGCTGCGAAGGTCCCCGTCCTGGGTGTGGCTCTGAGGACAGCGCCGAGAAGGCTGCCTCCGGCGAGAAACATCCGCTTTTCTGGAAAAAAAAAAATGCCAACAGCTGATAAAAATAGGAAATAACATTTTGAAAGTGAAGTGTGACTTTTTGGAATAAAAAGACAGGAAGTGCTCAGAAACGGCAAGCTTCTAAATCTGACCAGAAGTCTATTTGTCACCCCGGCTTTCTGCAGCCACCCTCAGCGCGTCAACTCTGGTTTATTTTCGACTGGCTGCCAGCGCCGTGCCTGCCTCAGACCCGAGGGTCTCACGGCCAAGTCCGTGGGCTTGGGCTTTGCCACGCTGACCACCCCGTCCAGGCCGTGACTGTCCCCGAGGCCTGCGGTGGCCTGTCCTTTGCGAGCAGCGGAACGGCCCTGGCCCCGTGACAGGAAGCGGGGACAGTGGGTGTCTGAGGCCACAGCCGCTTCCAGGGAGAGATGGGGACAAAGCTGGGACAAGGACACAGAATTACTCAGTCATCAAATACTTACAAAGGACCCAGCTCTGTGCCCAGCGCTGTGCCCAGTGTGGGTTTCGTAACCCCAGGCAGCCCCGCCCTGGGCACCGGGCCGAGCCTGGGCACCTTCGTGCTGACTGTCTGGGGGAGGCCGGCCGCTCGCACCCCAGCCGAGACCCAGGGCTGGACACAGCGCTGCCGGGGGCCCGTGGAACGTCTCCTTTCTTTGAAATACAGGAGAAAACGTGTGCTCATCTCAGGGGGAGTCCATTCCTCTCTGTCTTAGCTAGGAACGCATTTATGAAAGAAGAGTGTGATGTTTCTTCACAGAGGAAGGAATGGTGAAGGCAGCAGTGACAAGGGCCCGCAAAGCCGTAACGGGGCCTTGCTGGAACCCTCCCCAGCGTGTGTGCGCACACACACCCCAGGAGCACACGCGTGGCGTACCGGCACACTCGCGCAGCGTGCTCGCCACCCCCCTCCACTCCGAACGCCGCTGCTGCCCTGGCCAGCGTCTGCCAGGCGGTCATCTGAGTGGGCCCTGCCTCCCTCTCCTCTCTGGGGCAGACCCGGAGGATGAGAACTGGGGTCTGGAGTCCCGAACCAGAGACCTGGATGTCCCCTTGTGCAGTGGGATAGTCGCCCTCTCCCTGGAAGGCGCAAGAGAGTGACCCTGACAAACGGTCCTCCCTGTGACCCTGACAAACGGTCCTCCTGGTGACCCTGACAAACGGTCCTCCCGGTGACCCCGACAGTGATCCCTGTGACCCCGACAATCCTCCCAGTGACCCCGAGAGTCCTCTCAGTGACCCCAACAGTCCTCCCGGTGACCCGACAGTCCTCCCGGTGACCCCGACAATCCTCTCAGTGACCCCGACAATCCTCCCTGTGACCCCGACAGTCCTCCCGGTGACCCTGAGAGTCCTCCCTATGACCCCGACAGTCCTCTCAGTGACCCCAACAGTCCTCCCAGTGACCCGACAGTCCTCCCTATGACCCTGACAATCCTCCCAGTGACCCTGAGAGTCCTCCAGGTGACCCCGACAGTCCTCCTGGTGACCCCGACAATCCTCCCGGTGACCTTGACAGTCCTCCCTGTGACCCCGACAGTCCTCTCAGTGACCCTGACAGTCTTCACGGTGACCCTGATAGACAGTCCTCCCGGTGACCCTTACAGTCCTCCCTGTGACTGTGACCATCCTCCCAGTAACCCTGACAGACAATCCTCCCGGTGACCCCCGACAGTCCTCCCAGTGACCCTGACAGACAGTCCTCCCTGTGACACTGACAGTCCTCCCGGTGACCCCGACAGTCCTCCAGAGAACCACGCAGGTTCAGAGGATCAGGTCGCGGTACTGTGGGGCCGTACACCCGCTGTCCTGTCCCTGCGTGGTGCCCGCTCCTGGCCCCCGAGCCCCTCACCTCTGACCCCGCCCTCCGTGATCCCCACGGAGGAGTTGGCCGCGTCCTTTGTAACGATTAGCTCCGCAGCTGGAAGAAACAGGGGCAGCCGCGTGCCCTTCTCCGCTCATCGTGGGTCTGTTTCTGTTTTTCTTACAGACGATCACTCCAGGGTGATGTTGAGCCAAGTGGAAGGCGTCCCCGGTTCAGACTACATCAACGCTTCGTACATAGACGTAGGTCTGCCCTTCCCGGAGCCCCGCCCAGCCCCCCGCGCACCCCGGGCGGGACCCCGGGGTTGGAGAGAGTCGCGACTGGCCGGCGTTTTCTCCTCGGGGGTCGGGAAGTAAATGGTCGCGGCCTTCCCGGGTGGCGCGGCCACACCGCAGAGAGCATGGAGCTCCCGTGCCTTTTGAATTAGCATCCGTGTCCTGGGGTTCATTTTCAGGAAACGGATGCGCGCCAAGGATGTTCGTTACGGCATTGTTTACATTACTGAGAAATAGAGCAGGAGCCGCCAGGCGTACAACCACGCGCAGTGGGTTGTTAAGAATCCATTTAACTGAACCTTAAAATACATTTTAATATGAATTTTAAAATTATCATAAAGCGGGAGAATTTGTGCATATACACGAGTTAAATATGTATAAATGCCTGTGTGTGTCTCGGGAGGAAGTCGGAGAATGCACGGCTGGAAGCGAGTGTGCGAAAGCAGCATTTGTGATTCTGAAGTTGCTGCTGAATTTTCTTACTTTTTTATTTTTCATATTTTTCGTGGTGAATACGTACTGCTCTCGAAAGCTGATCACAGAGTCTTTTCGGCAAAAATAACCCTGAAACCTTGTACATCTGATTTTGTGTTTCTAGGGTTACAAGGAGAAGAATAAATTCATAGCAGCTCAAGGTGAGCTTTTTCCTGTTACTTTCTGAGCGTGATTTTGGCGAGGTGACGTGGGTGCCTCTTGCTTCCTGTCCCGAGGGTCCCAGCTCTGTGTGTGTGCACGTGTGCATGTGTGTGTGTGCACTGTTACACGCGTGTGGCCCGATTCCGGTGTAGCCGAACTTTCCCTGTGCACGCGGGACGACAGGGGTCACAACTGTCGCGAGCTTCGGGACTGATGCCATGTCCTCACGCCAGCGTCATGCTTCCCCCCCCCCGCAGTTGCTCCCCCTCCCCGGAGCATCGCCCCCCATTTGGTGAGAAGCGTAGGTACTCAGGCCCTGCCAGGCTGGCCGTGCGTCTCAGCATGCAGGCCCCGGCCACGCGTGCCAGCATGTGGAGCGATGCTCCCTACAAAAGGGGCCCCCGAGAGCAGAAGAGTCGGGCCCCCCGAGGGCACAGGTCACGTGTCATCGTGGGTATGACAGACATGGCAGATGTGCACGTGTCACAGACAGACGCACACCCGTTTCCACACCGGCGTGGTTCAAACGCGGGGCGCCCGGTGGCCCAGTGGTCACCGTTCCGGGTGTGGACCCTTGCATCACATGACCCTCGTTCTTCCTCAGCTGGCCGAGCCCTGCACAGCTTCCAGGCTGCCGGGTCTGGGGGACAGGTGGGGCGCGAACTGCTTCCGGGTCACGGTCGTAGCTAGAGGACACTTCCGTCCTTAACCTGGCCCGAGACCCACTTTGCACGTGGGAAAACCTTCCCTCCAGCGACATCCCACCCCCAGGGGCGGGTATTGGTCCAGGTGGGGGCTGACGCCGGTTCCCAGACTTCCTCTCTCCTGGGCGAGCCGGTCCCCGATGCAGGGTGATCGGAGTCACCTGGGAGCTTGTGAAATGCAGATTCCCTGACACTCATGCACACGCATGCACACTCACATGCACACGCACTTACACGCACGTGTGCAAGGATGCGCCCAACTGCAGGTGCCAGGAAGCCTGCCAGACTGAAGTCTTCTCTCTGATGAGCGGACACCCCGTCGGGCCAGCCCAGGGCCGGGAAGCGGCTCAAGGGACAAGGACCTCCTTATGGCCCTGCCCCGCCCTCCTTAGCCTGTCGCCCTGACCCTCCTGGCCACGAGATGGCTGCTGCACCTCCGGGCACCGTCTCTGCCTCAGGCAGGAAAGAGGGCAAAGGGCAGAGGGCTTTCCTCCAGGGACACTTAGTCCTCTGTTCAGAGCCCCCCTCCCCGGGACTCCATCCAGCCCGCAGCTCCTCGGGCTGCTGACAGATGAGATGCTCAGAGAGGAAAGGGGTGAGACGTGGGGGGTCTCCCTCTGCCCCCCCCGCCACACACACACACACATGCACGCACACACACCACACACACACACCACACACACCAT
>PVKZ01006848.1:0-29611 GCA_004027375.1 Macroglossus sobrinus | reverse complement strand
CTGCATCTAGGGAGCACATGTGCTTAATAACAGAGTCCTTTTGGAGAGAATGTTCCCGTCGTTGTATAACCCAGGAAAACACTGAATAGGTTCCCCTGGTGAGATCTTTAGACCAGAAAGGGAGCAGAGAGCATCAGCATAGCAGGCTCAGGCAGGGGGAAATGTTTGGAGCAGACAATGCCTGGAAGCAACTTCCCAGGCAGCCTGGAGCTTTTCCTGAGGGAAGGCTGGACCCAAATTCATGCAGGGGAGACAGCCTCAGCAGAGACGCAGCAGCCTGCAGCCTAGCACACAGGGCACTAGGGAAGCTGGGTCTGACACCTGTGTTCTGGCATGAATGATTTGGATGCTTTCAGATATTCCATTTAGTCTGTCTCCTGTGGTTGGAAATTCCCCCCGCAACAGTTTGAGATGTTATTTCCGACTGGCATGAGGAGAATTTCCTATGGGAACTATCAAAGTGCTGTGCTCTGCAAGAGCTGGTCCATTCAAGGGTGAAAGGCCTTCTGTGGGGATCTTTATGGAAAGCAAACATTTTATTTGAAAACAAACCTGGCTGCAGCCTGGCAGCACCAGAATACTTGTCTGTGGGTTCCCTTGGGGCTTTCAGCTTTTGTAGCTGATGGCTTTATGTCAACAAGTGTCTTCTTGAAAAGGATGTTGAATATATTGATCGTATTTGTGTCTGTGGTCTACCCCTTCCTTAAGAATTTAAGCCATTGCACAGTTATATTTAGAAATAATATTGCCTTTGCATTTTGTTGGAAGATGTGAATAGATGCGCAGGGTGTCAGCTTGTGGCTCGTACACTTTATAAAAGCCCCAGAGCCATTTTGCTCCTTTCCAAAAAAAAAAAGCAACTGAGGCAGAAAGTGGTTTCCAGTGCTCGAAGAGGCCACACTGTGTCTTGTTTTCTAAACATTCCTGAGGAGACAAGAATAAATATATCGCCAGGATGTTGTTGTGTAAGAGCAAAGAGCAACAACACCCACATCTGGAAGGACTTGTCCCAAGATCCCTCTTAGAACTCTGAGCACTCATTATGGTCCAACGTCAAGAAAAATGAAGTGCAGAAAGTGCGGCTTACCCGCAGCTTGGTTCAAAAGTATCACAAACATGGGGCATTTCAGTCTCACGTTTAATCCTCGTTCACGGTTTACACAATGGTTATGAGTTCATTCCCTTCTCTTTACATTCCCCCCATGCTTATATGTTTACATGACTGGAGAGCGTCAGAGTGGGCAAAACCAAACAACTAGCTTCAAGCTAAAATAATTTATACTAAAAAACGTTTTGAAAACTAAATATTGTTCTAACCACTGCCTGTTTCTGTGAGCCTCATCCAGGGAGCTGTAGGTGTAGAATGTGAGATGGACCCAGTGTCTGAGTCAGACTGAGCCACAGAATTTTAAGATTATTAGGGGCTTTTGAGGTCATCCGATTCAAGTCTCTCACTTTACAGATGAGAAGACACCCTGAAAATTTGAGTGGTTTGCTTTAAAAAAATATGATGAGCTGGTGCAGAAAAAGGAAAGGTGGTGTATTTTAATTTCTGACCCAGTTTTCTACAAATCACAGAATTTTGTTGCCCGTGAAGTGTTATTTCTCTACCTCATGTCCATAGCACTCCCTTGCTAGGCAAAAGTAGAGAAAAATTCTCAACCACTGCTAGTCGAATTTAGCTTACTGGAAGGAAGAGAGTAAAATGGCTGAAGCAGTGTGCATTACTCTGCTGGGGCTGCCGTAACAAAGTATCACAGACTTGGAGCCTTAAATAATAGAAACTTACTTCCTCACAGTTCTGGAGGCTGGAAGTCCGTGAACAAGGTGGTAGCAAGGTTAGTTTCTCCTGAGGGCCATGAGTGAAGATCTGACCTAAGTTTCTCTCTTATTTTTGTAGATGGATACTTCCTTCCTGTGGATTCGCATAGTCTTCTCTTTCTGCGTCCTAATTTTCTCCTCTTATAAGGACATCAGTCATACTTGGTTAGGGCCACCTTAGTTACCACATTTAACCTTACCTCTTTAAAGACCCTGTCTCCAAATAAAGTCATATTTTGAGGTGTTACGGGTTGGAACATTAACACATGATTTTGGGGGGTAGGGAACAAAATGTAGTCCATCCAGTATATGTACATGCATGTTTTTGTGCAAAAGAAAAGAGAAAATGAGACAGAGTAACTGAAAGAAAGAGGGAGAAAAAATAGAAACAAGAAGTCCCTCAAAAGCCTATCAGGGAGGCATAATCATTTTATGCCAGGACCTTGGCAGGAAGTTGATGGAGAAAAAAAGAACTAAGAAAGGGAAGGAAGCTGGGGCTTCTACCTGGCTAAATACCTAAACCCTTAGCACTTCATGTCATTGTCTGACAGGGCTTAGTATACTTGAGCTTGGTGTTGTCCATCTTTCAAGAGAGCAGGCTAGGAATTGGATAATCGTTGTTCTAGCTAGTTTATTTGATTTGCAACTGATCTACTCAGTAGCCCAATAGGTAAGGAGGAGAGTTTAAAAGGACTAGCCCTGTACTATCTGTCCATTATGGTAGTTATTCTAATATGAAGAATAGTTTGTTGGTTTCCCCATTTAATGCCAAGGGTTGGTGGGTTGATCAGTTGGTAATACAGATATGAGGATTCAGGATTATGGAAATAGTTTTCAGAAGTAGCTATTGTGTATCACTTCATTAGTAACCAGTACTCATTATTTTACATCAACATTCATAAATCTTCCAAGTTGAATTTCTGATATAAATATGGTGTTTGACCCTTAAGAATGTGTCCAGTGATTTTTTTTTTCTGTTGATATCACCATTGATTAGGTTTTTGTTGAACAGGACTTAAATTATCCTGGAATCTTTAATAAACCTTCTCTTTTTTAAAAAGTCCCAAAACATGCTATAATGCTTTTCTTTTAGTCAGCTTCTAAACAAATGACCTGTATTTTTTAAATTGCCAATATCCAAGTGATTATTTTGATTTAAAAAGTAATTAGATACTGGCAATTTGCAAAATTCAATTTACAAATTACCCTTTTGCCCATTTTATTAAATGACAGGGTACATGCTAGTCAGGCGGTATTTCCAAAAAAATGTGACTGACCCAACAAAGAACTATTATTTTAACCCTCAGCCCTGCTTGCCAGTGCCTTCCTCCAGACACACCCCTCTCCTGGCCTTCAGAGTACTCTCCCTGAAAGGGAGGAGCTATTTCAACCACAGGATAATAGCATTGCCTACTATGGTTTTGATCCAAGAACCTCCCATGACTGAGTCTACTTTGAAATTTTAAATGCTTGAGCTATTTCCATTCACCAGCTTAACTGACTGTCCTCACCCCATGACAATGTTAGCTAGTGAACTTTATTGACTGAGGAACATAAATATTTCTTAAATTTGCTGAGGTCAAAATAGAGCTGGGATCACAGACAGGCAGCCCAGCCTCTTTGTGTATGCTTAGCTAGATAAGCTAGATTAGTTAGGCTGAAAGCATAGAACTACAAAATAGATGGAGGTAGGGAAGACATGCTTGAAACCTCTTGGTTTGCCAGCTATATCACTTAGGGCACATCTTTTAATTAGCTTTTTACTGTAACTAGGGGGATTCACAGCCCACATTGAGTGAGTTTGCGAGTTCTAAATAAGAGTGAAAAAGCAGAAAGAGGGCATATGAAATAAGAGTGAAAAAGCAAAAAGGCCCTATGGCTGCAAAAGGCTATACAATGTAGTTTCATACTATTTGTGTAACATATGAGAGCTTTTTGGAAGCTTCCAAATCAAACACAAATTTCCACCTGTATACTCTCAGATTCCCGCCACATGAGAGCTCCTTCAGATTATGTGTAAATCAGAAAATAGCATGCCATTGGCAAGTGAAGAGAGGTTTTTTTGCAAAGAAAGGGCCCCTTTCTCTTAGTAGATGCATCCTCTGCTGGCACCTGGCTTGGAAAGCAGAGCACTAGATGGGTGTCAACCCCTCAAGCCCTCAGCTATACACCTTTGTACAGGATCCAAACTGCCCATCTATGTTTATTTCCCCTAAATCTAATTTGTAGTCTCTTCAGAAATGCACTGAACTTTCCAAGAATTGGAATAGTCCTAGAGATAATGTTTACTGGTAGAAAGATGTAGTCTCAAAGTCTTACAGACCCAATTTTTCATTTCTGGGTCTACTATTTACTAGTTCTGTTAGAACTGAACAACTTCAAGGAAAATCATGTGTCTTTCTTGTTGTGTGACCCTGGATGAGTGACATAGCTTCTCTGAATCTGTTTCTTTGTCTATACAATGGAGAACAATATGTTTGTCCCCAGAGTTGGTAGTTACTATTTAATATGAAAGGGAAGTACAGGGCTCAATGAATGTTCATTCCCTTGAGTACCACTTTCTCTGCCACCTCCAGACTTGGCTCTTGGATTATTCCTGGAACAGGGAAGCTCCACTATCTAGTACTAGCTCTTCAAATCACAATTTGAGATAATAACCATTGTGCTACCAAGGAAAATGAAAGCCTTATTGACTGTAATTTTTAAACAGAGGAAAAATCACATGTTAATTTAAACTATAGGACTGTCTTTTACCTTCCCCAAAAACATCAATACTATTTACATTAAGAGAGCAGACATTAGTGAGTCAAAGCTATTGGTTTTCTGGGGAAACAAAGACCCTATTCTAAATGTCAGCTTTATGTAATCCAATTGATGATCAATTTAAGAATAGGCTGACCAGGCAGATTACAATTAAGATAGTTAATAGAAAAAGTTGTCTTCTGAAGATCAGTTCCCATATTATAATTAATAAAATCCTCTGATATAATTAACCAAATCTTCTGTCACTGCTGGGCAAGCAGGACGAGGGGGAACAGTGAGAATGGAATCCTTATAGCATGTTTTAAGACAACTGGCAAAATAAAGAGAGCTACTCATTGTTTCAGGTGTTTGAAACTACCTGAATCCAGAGTGATTTCTGTAATGGATCTGAGTCCATCCTTATTTGAAATAGGTCAAAACTGAACTTTCAAGTTCATCTGTGAAGCAGGAAACCCAAGGTTTTTCTTCTAGTAGACTGCTGTCTCATTTTATGTGCAATGTGCATATTTGTATTTGAAAACTCATTATGCAGCTTGAGATAATCATTTTCAAAGTTCAAAATATGACCTTCTCTGTAAAAGTCCTTTACTTATTCTTTGTCTAAAACATAAACTCATGGCTAGGTTAGTGTTTCCTTGAAAGATTTCTGTAGGGTCCTGTTGTTTAATCTATCAGAGGTCTATGTCATTATTCATCTGTATTGATATTATGATAAACAACTCAGAATAGATAAAATGCCTAGCATATTAACAAAAATCTAAAGTACCTACGAGTTCAGATCCGGAGGACATTAGTGCCGAGTTCCATCATGTAGAAACATGAATCCTTGACGTTTGCGATAGTACTCTGCAGCTTCACTTTCCACTTTCTGGTGTCCGTTGTTGGCAGATGGGTAAAAGCTTGATTTGAACAACTTGGAAGTCCATGTTGCTCTAATAAATCTAGGGACTCTCTTTACTCCCTATGGAATAATTGGACAGATTAAAATGTTTAACCCCATTGATTTTAGTGCAATTCTCTGGTGATAGATTTTAGTCATGAACAGGTTGAGTGATAAATTGGATGGTTGGCAAGTGGCCAAAATTCCAGTTTCACTTATTTTTCTCTATTTTTTTTCTATGCTCTCTCTTCCCTAGGGACTGAATTCCTAGAGAAGTAAAAGGAAAAGGAATCGAATGGAATCAAAAGGCAACTTCAGCCCACAAGTGATAGAAACTAGGAGCTAAAGCCATGCTTGAGAGTCAGTCTGGGTAACAGGAGTCAAAGCTAGACACTGAAGTGTTGCAGAGTCCATAGTAGAGACAGACCTTTAGTGTGTGTGCAAATCCTAAACTGCTTATCAGAAAGTAAGTCACTAAGAACACGTGGTGGGAAAGTAATGCCCTAAGACATTTATCCACCTCAAGGATTTTAAATCTTAGTGTGTATGATGTGTGTGTGTGTGTGTGTGTGTAGGGGGGTTGGGGTGTGGAAATAAATAGGATGATGAAAAAGAGGGGATAGTTTTGAAGTTATTTCAATTCTTATATGAGGATATTGAATGAGGAATAGAAAGACATTTTTACATAGGTAGTTGGATTCAAGAATCTAATTATTGAAATATTCCTGCATTATTATTTAATAAGCATTTACTGAAAAACTTCATATCAAGCATTCAGCATAACTCACAATAGGGATTTATTAGGAATTTATTATTTATTAGGGATTTATTATTTAATAGAGATTTACTTTAGGCTTATAGTTAGAAGTGAAAGAGAATTCAATAGATTCTTTATAAAAGTTTTAACAATTTAAGATAACAGAAAAAACTTTAATGTGGCTTATTTTAAACCATAGGAATCTACCACTATATTTATTAAAATGGCCTTTCAGTTTACCCCTTGAGCTATGTATGTTTGGGAGATATTTTGTGATGATATTGGCGATCACTTGCTGGGGTTTTTTTGCCTAATTATATTTTAATTATATTGTACAAACAAATAAAAATGTAAGAATTTAATTCTTGGTATTTTAGGTGGAACTGTGATGTGTGTGGCATATTGTATTCATCTTCCCCCACACCTCACTCCCACTCCCCACCCCCCACCACACACACAAAAGGAAGGTCAGAGTCAGCGGACACTCTTCAGTGAAGGGGATGCCAGTGAGCTTTAATTTTCCCCTTTTCCAGGTCCAAATGATTCAATAGCGGAAAAAGAAGCCCTGTTCCACCTGTTTCTGTGAGGAACCTACCCAACTGAGTCCCATTGCCCCAGATTTTACCCGCAGATTGTTTCCAGCACAGCCCTCAGGGAGGAATGAGGAAATAACTCAGTAGCTACTGTAGAAACAAGGATGCCTGGTCACCCAGACATCAACAGTGAAATGAAAGATTTCAAGAATTCACACAGCATGATTGGTTGGCAGGCAGTCAGTTCTAGGCAGATCCTGTGATTTAATCCAATTAAAATAATCATTGAGATGGAAAGGATTAGAGTAATGATTCTCAGTCATGGCTACACATTGGAATCGCCTGAAAGGTTTTCAAAAACACCGATATTAGACCCACCACAGAGATTCTAATTGATCTGAAGTACCTAATAGGTTGGATTTTAAAAATTGTCTCAGGTAATTCTATTATTCAGCCAGTGTTAAGAAACACTAGATGGGGAAACAAGCATGTTGATACAGTGATAAGTTATCTAGCAGTGTGTCTTAAAAGCTTTAAAATGTGCATTTTACTTGTACAGTTATGGGAAATGTCCAGTTATAGAAAAAACAACACAGAAGCATAAACTTATGTGTATGTGTGTGTATGCATTGAAAAAGGATTGGAAACTAGATATTAACAGATTAGCAGGAGTCTTCTTTGGGGATAGAGTTATGGATTCTTTTTATTTTCTTTTTATTTTTCTATACTTTCAAAACTTCCTGAACTTCTACTGCTTTTGAATTTTCAACAGGGCACTATTTATATTTCATTCTAATAAAACTAAGAAGTATTTCATAGATATTTATCATACTGTCAACTGTATCTGAATGGGGGAGGACACACAAAGCATGGTCTCGGGGAGTTTGCAGTCTAGTTGAAGAGACACAACAATGTCCGTCAGTACTCCATGTCATTATGTAATAAAACACTGAGGTCCTGGGGTAAAGCAAATCACTGTTTCACCTAAAATACTTGTTTGTCTTCTGTCTTATTTAGGTGCTAGATTGCTAACTATGAGAAGGCAGAGTCTTAGAAGCATCTAGCCTTATGCCTTACATTTAGTAGCCTTTAGTAGTCAGTCACGCAAATATTTGTGGAATAAATGGAAGAACGAGCTAAGAGAGAAGAGAGAGTACTGTGAAGCTGCAACAGAGATAACAAGATCAGAGGCAGGGTTTGGGTAAAATGAATTGGATGATTGAACAGCAGCTACTCCAGGTAAGAGGCCAGCTTGGATAAAAACTGGTGAAGACGGGACAGTTTGTAGATATACTCAACTGCAAAAGGCCTTGTCTAGTGCAGTGACCAGTTTTTATCCAACCAAAGAAGTAGAGCAGAGCAATAGCCATATGGTGGGCCTGGTAGGAGAGAGGGAGAAAATTTTTAAATTATGTAATAATAGTCAGCATTCCCTGCACATAGAAGCATCCACTCCTTCCCCCATTTGCATAACATAATTTGGGGAAAATAATATATGATTCAATGAAGGAGAAAGGTTGTTTCCTTTTAACGTTATCTAAAGGGAAGAGGAAGCTCTTTTAACAACTAAAAATTGACTGGAAAAAATGGATTTTTGTTTGTTTCATGTAAAAAGATTTGGCAGAAGAGTCAAATATCTCCATATGACACATTCGAAATGGAGTGAGAAAGAACATACTTTCTCAATATTTGAGCATTGAGTAGTGCATCCAGGAGGGCTCATGACAACCAGCCCAGAAAAGGCTTGAGGAAATTCAAGCATTTCATAGTTATCCTAAGAGCTGGAATGGAATGTGCTTTGAGGAACGAAGGAAATGCTTTAAAATGCCATCTGGGAATGATTTCTACTCAAATGCCATACCACCTTCTCCCACCCCCTACAATCTACCACCACGCTGAGCTAAGGCAACCTCTGGTCAGTCCCTGGGGTTGTGCAGACTTCACAAAAACTCAAGGCACTCAAGATGCATGCCAGGTGGTTCAAAAGCTAGGCTGATGCTTTCAAAGCCATTTGGAAAACCTCACTGGGCAGCCAGTTTCAATATTTAGAAACCCTCACTACCATGCAACCCACCCTTTCCCAGTTACTCTAAAAACATTTCCCAGTCAATTCTAAAATAGAAAGTGTAGTTGGTCCACAGCCCGGTTTCTCAAAAATGAGAAGCTGACTTTGGTTATTTCTAAATGTTTTTAAAAAGTAAAGATAATAATTCTGAATGAAACCAAGAATTGCAGGGCCCAATGTTAACCAAAAAGAGGACACTCTCCCCCGAGCCACCACCATGACTACCACACACAACCCCTAACCCATGGACAGATGATGGAAAACTCAAATCATTCGTAGTAGGGGAATTGTCTGCTCTCCCTCCCCCAAAGTATCCAGGGAAAAACTCAGTCACCCGAAAGATGCCGAAGACTCAGGGAATGGATAAATTCTCCTGACATCTCTGAAGGATTGCCCTGGCATGCAGACTGGGCCTCAGCCCTCACCCATCCCTCATTAACCACTGTCAACTTCACATCTGGTTTCAGTGATGGAATCCTTCGACATAACTCCAGGGAGCAGCGCTGGTATTTATCAGGCTCTCCTGCCATCAGCTGGGCTTCTCCTAACTAAACAGTAAAGCTGATTCTTCTAGTTGCTGGGGAGCCCTGAAATTTCATACTGTTTGGACTTGCAATGGCTGCTGGGAGGGTTTTTGCTGATGTAGCAGTTTAGAGGTGGCCTTTTGGATGCCCTTCTAAAAGGGTGTCATGTGAGTACACACTGGTAGGACCTGTAACCACAAAAGCCCCCACCCAACTTGCTTCTGTTTCTATTAAATCTTTGGACAAAATATAGGAGGACAAAAATGAAGCAGAACACCATGGTAAAGAGCACAGTATTTGGAGTTGTTACTGACTTTAAGCTTTGCCTCTGCCACTTATGGGGTGAGAGCTCATCTTGGTTTGCCCAGGATTGACCCAATTTTAAAACTGAAAACCCCACATCCCAAAGACCCCCATCAGCCTTAGATAAACAAGAATGGTTATTACATGCCTAGTACTTTTCCACATCTGAAAAACAGGGATAATAATCTACCTCATCAGGTTATTTTAAGAATTTAACGAAGACAGGGCAAGTGCTTAGAATAGCCTAACTCATATTAAGGACCAAGTGTGTTATTAATATTTATATAAGATGACAATTATACACAGGATTTAAAGCAACAAAATCTCAGAAATTATGTTCTGCTTTCAGCTCCTTTGCTTTAGTGCTGTGTCATCTTGGATAAATTACTCAATCTCTCTGATCGTCATTTCCCCGTCTGTAAAATGGGGCTAATATAATCCAGCTGGGGCAGTTTGAGACTAATCCCCACTGCCATGCCTGGTGAAAAAGACCAAGCACAGAACGAATAGCAACTCGGGTGCTTTCTCTTATGACTTCTGATTAACAGGAAAGAAGACGTACTCCTAGCGTGGGATGGCTAGGTTTGCCTCTTATCTCCTATTTTCCACCACAAATGCCGTGTATTTATACTGTGCATTTGAATATATGCATGCCTGGACTGAGGGCCTCCCTCTAGAGGAGGAATAGATAGATCACCTGGAGGTGCCTATACACCCAGACAGGATCATTTTAAGCTTCTGCTTTTTAGTCTGCTTGGGGCCACACCTACTTTCAGACATAGTTTGGTTGTTTTTGGAGAAGAAGGATGTCAGGGAGACAGCAAACCCAAGGGTTTGTGAGGGCCCCTCCCATTGCCTCTCCCAGCAACTGACCCACCAAGCATGCTCCACTGACAAACGGCCCTGTTGGTAGGCATAAGTGAAGGCACAGGCAGTTTGAAGCTCACAGCTCATTCCTGTCACCTGCAGCCTGAAGATGCCAACATGATAAGAACAGGCCACCCTTGCCAGCCCATGCCATTTTTAGTCCTTAAAGCAGCCACCCAGCTAGTGATGAATAATTCCTGCAGTATAGAGTATAAGATTATAATAACCTGCTTATAATTTTTTTCTGCCTCCTATGTTGCAGTCACCTCCAAATCATTAACTTCCAAGATGCATGGTATCTTACAGTCTTGAGGTACACGCCTCAACTTAAAGTCTGCCTTGGATTCAAATCCCAGCCCCTCTTACCAGCTATGTGCCCTCGGGAAAGTTACTTAATCTCTCTGTCTTAATTTCTCATTAGCAAAATGGTAATAAGTCTTCCTCATAGGGATGATGTGAGGGCTTCATGGGTTAATAAGAACAAAGCACGTAGAATAGTGCCTGGTCCATAGTGACTGTACTGTGTTGGCTACAATTGTAAGTTATTAATTTGGGTTGTGATTTGAAGGACAAAAAATTGTAGCCACAAATCTTCTTACAGACCTAATTCTATAAAGTAATAGAAAAAATAGAAAAGGAGGGCCATTAACATTGGGTAAAAATATCTGTTACTTCCCTCCCTCCCACAACCCCAAATAAAAATTGACGCTGTGCAGACACGCCATCTGTTTCTCATGCCTGCACAGCAAGATTGATTCATCCCATAGAAACATGGACATCTTTGGTAAACTGAGTCAAGTGTTTTTTGGCATTGGGCCATTTGATTCCCAAGCCAATTCTACCTTAGGAGCACCCTGCACCTCTCCCCACTGCACACTGTCCGAGTCAAGAGACTGGGATTCCAGCTTCCCAAAGCTTGGCCTATGTTTTAACATCACTTTCCAGTTTGTTTTTAATTTTCCCTTTCTGGTATTCATTTACAAGTGAGGCAGGGGTGATTGGAATTGCTGGGGACATTTTCCCCAGTGGTTTGGAGGCAGAAGATAGAGGCTAGTGAGAGTGTGTGGTTGGTGGTGATGTAAAAAGTTCACGGGTTTTCCGAGGTGAAGGCTTTTCAGGCTCAAGTTCATACTCAGAGCCTAAACTGAATCCCAAAGGATGGGTTTGCCCAAGCAATGACCTCTTTTACTTATTAACTGATGCTTACTTCATCCATGACTACACAAACATGCTAATGATTTTTCTTACATATATTTTCTACTAGCTATGTGAGTGGCCATGTAATTTGACTCCAGGGAACATGGATTTTAACTTAGAGGAGGAGAAAAAGTAATCCAAACAAGGAAGAATGACTTTACCTAATATTCTTATACCAAAGAGATACCATTTAAGAAGCTGCAGGTATAGTGAGTGAAATGTGGAAAGTAATGATTCAATCCAAACTCAGAAAGTTCCTGAAATGGGTACTGTGCTTGGGACCAGACTGCCTGAAAACCAGAGAAGTCGTATTAATAGATGCTGTATTACTGTTACTTGAGTTTTTTCCAAGTAACATGATCAGGACTTAATTAGCAAGGGTGGATCCTGTTCCAGGGTGGGCTCGAGAGCTCATATGGGACTGTTTCTGGAAGATGACAACTGATGCATTTATTTTTATCTTATATACAGTAAAGATCTCTAATGTTTTGTGTTCAAAATGTCATGAAACATGAGTGAAAAGATATAGCCTGCCTTCTTCCAAAAGAAAAGAATCAAGACAGCCTGCAATGATTAAACATATCAATTAAAAATATAAACAACAGAAAACATCTAACAAAAGAAGCAAGAAAAAACATAGCTGCTCCCAGGATCTCTCTCTCAGGCTGCTCTGACACACATGGCTGACTCCGAGTCCATAAGTGCTGTTTGCACAGTAGTGAGGATTTAGTGGTAAAACAAGTTAGGTGTTTCCTCTCATGTAAGCTATATTCCATTGGGAGGAAGGGGAAGGGAGAAAGTCATTTAAAAGGAAAACAAATAAGCAAATAAACATATAAAATAATTTCCAAAGATATAAGTGCTAAGGAAGCAAAAGTGGGTGACTGGTGGTGTGGAAGTGGTGGTCCGCTTCAGACCAATGGTCACAGTCCCTGTGAGGTGACTTTCAGCCTTCCATTGTCAACTTCCTCTTTCCACCTCCCTCCTACTCTGTTCTATGTTGGCATCAGACTTCTCAATGCCCACTTCTCTCCTGCCCCTAAGAGCATGTCTTAGCCCTACTGAAACCCCAGAAGTGGGTAATGTCAGGTGTCCAGGGTTTTATTCCCAGCATCACCCCTAGTATTTCTCTTCTTTGGTCTCAGTTTGGCTATGTTCTTTTCCCATCAGTGTCATTTGGGACTAAGTCTATGCTAAACCCAGTATTTCTGGCACCTACCAAGCATTTGCATCCTTGCGGCCTTTGAATATGGCATTCACATCTAGTTTGCTAGATTGTGTCATTTATTTTCCTAGGCTCAGTTCAGATTTCACCTCTTCTGAGAAGTCTTCCCTTATTACCTCAAGCAGAGTGATAGGTGGCCCCTTCCTCTGAGGTCTCCCAACACTTGGCTTTTACTTCTATCTCTTTCTGATAATGTGGTATGGAGGTTTTGCTGTTTTCGTGTTAGTTTCCTTGAGTGCAAACACTGCAGTATTTTTCTCTGCATCCATAGTATCAACATTATGCCTGATTTATAATACTTATGCTAGTTACTGCTTTTTGAATTACTACTATAGTCCAGGTCCATTAGGCACTTTGCATGAATCTTTAAACCTCACAATCAATAGACATTATTGTGCCCATTTTGCATCTGGAAAATGAGGGTCAAAGGAATTGAAGAACTTGTTCAAAATCACAGAGCTGAAAAGTGGCAGGCCTAGGATTCATGCCAGATGTTTTAAACTTGAAGCCTGTGCCCTTTCTCCTTTGCTGTGCCTTCTTTCTCAGGAGGTCCCCCATCAGTGTTCACTGGTGAAAAAAAAATGATATTCAAATCACTCTTAAAACTGTTGTATCAGCATAATCTATCAAAAGAGTATACATGGTAATCATTATTCTTAGTACTACTATATGCAGAACACAAATGAAATAAAATCTTATTATGTTATTAGGGAAGTATGTTAAAAACAAAAGAAATCGAAAGAAGTCTTTTCCTCTTCTATTTTTCTCATCTTGAGCTGAAATGTAGAAAAACGAAAAGGAAAATCATGAGGGAGAAGAGAGACTGGCATCAGCATCACAATCAACCATAATTATCATATGCTGCCAGGACCCAGTCAGTGAATCTGTCAGCTCCTAGTTTGGTAGTTTCAATAAACGGAACACCAACAGGGTGGCAACTGCTTAATGCAGTTTAACACGTGTTTGATGAGTGCCTGCCCTGAGAGGTAATGGATGGTATGCAGACCCTCTGAGAGGTGTCCAGGTAAGCACAGCTTTGTCCCTTCTGTCCAGTACTTTATGACCCATAGAAAAGGACATTCCCAGCACTAACCAGTCAACTGAGGCAGAGTTGATGTGGCTTGACCATCAGCCAGAAGTGACACAGAAATCCACGAACTAACTCTTCTCCTGGTACTGATATGAGGAAGTCATCTTGATCCTAGAGGGATAAAGGTTTCAACATTTAGTTCTACTGACTTAATTATGGAACTAAACTTCACCACCATCACCCCTTGGGAGCTTGCAATCTATAGAGAAAAAAATAAGCAGAGAAGAGGAGTGGGGATGGGATGTGTCAGAAACGCAGATGCTGTTTGAAATAAGGTGGTGAGAGAAAGTAGATTTTAATCAGACCCGAAGGAGATGAAGGAACAGACCAGAACGGCATCTAGGGAAAAAATATTCCAGGCAGGGCAACAACAGAATGCAAAACCCGAATAGGAACATGCGGAGCAAGTGTGAGGACCATCACGGGGCTGACTGAGTGAGGGATGGAGATAAGGGCAGAAGTAACAGGACCTTGTGGGCCATTGTAAGGATTGTATATTTTAGTAGAATGGAGAGTTATTGTTGAAGAATCCTTTGAAAATAAATAAGGGGAATGAGTGTAGAAACAGAAAAACCTCTCAGGAGGCTGTTGCAATAATCCAGACACTGATGATGGTGGCTTGGACCAGGGTGGTGGTAATGAAAGTGAGGAGAAGCAGTTAAATCCTGGATAGATCTTGCTAGATTATATTTAGGGTGTCAAGAGAAAGAAGAGAATCAGAGATGACTCTGAGGTCTTGGGCCTGAAAAATAGGATGAATGTAAGGTGCTATTTAATAAAATGAGGAAGTTTCAGGATGAGCTGATTTGGCATGAAATATTAGGGTGTTTGCATATGAGAAGCTTGAGATACCTATGAGACATATAAGTGAAGATGTGGAGTAAGCAGTTTGATGTATGAGCCTGGAGTGCAGGGGAGGCTGCAGGCTGCAGGCCAGGCCATAGGAGAGGAGAAAGCATGGAACTCCACAGCTCAGATTCAAATCCTAGCCCCACTGTGTGCATCAGGACAAGGCTTCCTTCCTTTCTATCTTCCATACCCTCAGCTGTGAAGTGGAGGTGGTTTAATATTACAGGCCAGTTGGGAGGATAAAAGAAGACCGCATATGTTAAGCATAACACACAGCACATAGCAGCCCAATCTATGTAAGCTGTCCTGTTCCCAAGCCCCCTCTGAGTTGCCAGGCTGTAGTGATGTAGGCATGTATTGCATGCCTGTAGTAAGGTCATTACCCATATGGATCAGAGAAAGCCAGAACGTCAGCATGAGGACTCGATCCTGTAAGCAGTGGGAAACATTTCTATGAGAAGTTTTTGAGTAAAAAAAAGTTGGAGTGGTTGGGATGTTTTGGATGGGGGTTGAGGGTGGGGAAGAAGACTAGCAGCAGGGAGATAGATAGGCTGGAGTGTGCTGCAAAGCCACGGAGGTGTGGTGTGAGGAGGTCAGGGTCGTGGCCCTGGAGATAGAGTTGGGAGCCAACAATGTATGACTGAGGCCCACCCTCAGGCACCCTGACAAAGACTGTCTGTGGGCTGGAGTGCAGTGGGTTCCTGAGACTCCCAGAAGCCTGTCTCCTAGTCGCCTTGCTTGAGAACACAAAGGAGATCCTGTCACACCTTCTCACAGCAACTCTCTCTCCTGAAGTCTCCCAGCCTGGCCGCTGGTACCCGCTTTGAGCAGTTTCAGAGTCACTCATTCTGTTCAGTAGAGCAGCTGAAGCCCAAGATCCAGCTGTTGGCAAGGGAACTTGCTTCCTCCAGAGCCCCCTAAATCTTGATTCTTTTTGCCTGAAAACTAATACATCCATTAGGGTCAAATGTCTTCCTTGTCCATTATATAATAGCTTTGGGCAAGTGATTAGCTCTCCCAGGAGTACAAGACAAACAGTTGAGAATTCAGTCTTATTCTCTGACTTGGATCAGAAATGGAGCTGGGGCAAATAATGAAAGGTAACCCCCCTTAGGGTCATTTTACCTATGCATGCACATGCATACACCCTCACACAAGTGGGGAGGTGGGGAGCTGGGAAAAAAGTAAGAAGATGGTAGTGCTGCTTCCTGGAGAACTGAAAAGAAGGAAATCAGTCTGAATTACCACACTGGCATTTTTTTTTGTTTGGGGGTGGGGGATTTGGGTTTTGTTTTGTTATTAATTCCCAGAAGTTGGAATTTGTTATCCCTTCAGATAGATCTGGCCTACAGATGTGTTTTGTTTGGCCAACACAATGGTCTTAAAAATCTTTTAACTTGTTGCCAATTTTTAAAATCAAGAGATTTCACATTAAAAACTGGATTTCAGCTTCCAAATTGCTCACTTCAGCAACATTGGGCTTGTCTTTTTTTTTAATTGATGCATAATTGACACATCGTATTAGTTTCAGGTATACAAAATAATGATTCGAAGTTTGTATATATTGAGAAATGATCACCACAATAAGTCTAGTTAATGTCCGTCATCATACATAGTTAGAAAAATTTGTGTGTGATGAGATCTTTTAAGATTTACTCTCCTAGCAACTTTCAAATATGCAGTACAGTATTAGTAATTATAATTACCATGCCATGCACTACATCTCATGACTCATGTATTTTATAAATGAAAGTTTGTACTTTTTAACCCTTCACCCAGTTTGTACCCTTCCTTTACCCCTGCCTCTGGTAACCACTAATCTGTTCTATTTCTATGAACTTGTTTGTTTTTTGTTTTTTTTCAAGATTTCACATATGAGATCATACAGTATTTGTCTTTCCCCGTCTGACTTACTTCACTTAGCATAATGCCCTCAAGTTCCATTCATGTTGTTGTGAATGGCAAATTTTATTATTTTTTATGGCTGAGTAGTATTCCATTATATATATGTAACACCTTTCCTTTATCCATTCATCCATTGATGGGCACCTAGGTTCCTTCCATATCTTGGCTATTGTAAATAATGCTACAATGAACATGAGAGTGTAGATATCTTTTGAATTTCTGTTACTGATTTTTTTAAATAAATACCCAAAAGTGGAATTTCTGGATTACATAGTAAGATCATATGGAAGTTCTACTTGTAATTTTTTGAGGAACCACCATACTGTTTTCCATATTACCTGCACCATTTTACATTCCTACCAATAGTGCATAAGTGTTCTTTTTCTCCACAGCCTCACCAATACTTATTTGATGTATTTTTGATAATAGCCATTTTAACAGGTATAAGGATATCTCATTGTGGTTTTGATTTGCATTTCCCTGATGATTAGTGATGTTGGGCGTCTTTTTATGTATCAGCTAGTCATTTGTATGTCTTCTTTGGAAAAATGTCTATTCACATTCTCTGCCTGTTTTTTAATTGTATTGTTTATTTTTTGCTAATTATTTACTATATAACTTCTTTATATATTTTGGATATTAACTCCTTCTCAGATATATGATTTGCTAATATTTTGTCCTGTTTTGTAGGTTGCCTTTTCATTTTGTTGATGATTTCCTTTGCTGTGAAGAAGCTTTTTAGTATAATGTAGTCCCACTTGTTCACTTTTGCTTTTGTTTCCTTTGTTTTGGTGTCAGATCAAAAAAAAAGTCATTGCCATGACTGATTTCAAGGAGCTTGCCACCTGTTTTCTTCTAGGAGTTTTATGGTTTTAGGTCTTATATTTATGACATTAATTCATTTTGAGTTAAGTTTTGAGTATGGTGTAAGATAGTAGTCCTGTTTTTATTCTTTGCATGTGGCTGTCCAGTTTTCCTAATATCGCTTATTGAAGAGACTGTACTTTCTCCACTGTATATTCTTGGTTCCTTTGTTGTAAATAATTGGCCATATGTATGTGAGTTTATTTCTGGGCAATCTGCTCTGTTCCATTGATCTATATGTCTGTTTTTATGCCAATACCATAGTATTTTGATTACTATTGCTTTGTAATATAGGTTGAAATCAGGGAGCATAATGCCTCCAGCTTTGTTCTTCTCAAGATTGCTTTGGCTATTCAGAATCTTTTGTGGTTCCATATATATGTTAGGATTGTTTGTTCTATTTCTACGAAAAATGTCATTGGCATTTTTATAGGGATTGCATTGAATCTGTATATTAGTTTGGGAGTATGGACATTTTAACAATATTAATTCTTCTAATCTATAAACATTCAATATCTTTGCATTTATTTGTGCCATTAATTTCTTTTATCAATGTTTTCATGGAAGTTTTCAGTACAGGTCTTTTACCTCCTTGGTTAAATCTATTCGTAGGTGTTTTATTCTTTTTGATGCAATTATAAATGGGATTGTTTTCTTAATTTCTATTTCTGATATGTGATTATTAGTGTATAGAAATACAACATATTTTTGTATTGATTTTTCTATTCTGCAACTTCACTGAATTTTTTAATTAGTTCTAACAGTTTTTTGGTGGAGTCTTTAAAAGTTTCTATATATAACATGTCATCTGAAAATAGTGACAGTTTTATTTCTTCCTTTTCAATGTAGATGTCTTTTATTTTTCTTGCCTAATTGCTTTCAGGCTGGTCTTCTTGAGACAGTGTTCAGCAATCTGCCAGTGGCTGCACCCTTGAAACACCGCTCATTATGGACCCCACCCACCCTGACTTTCCTCTTCTCCTCACCTGATTAGCATATGAGTTTGTAAACTTGATTTAAAGTAGGATCAGGCTGGGCAATTAATGAACTCAATATGAGGAGCAGACTCAATGTTTACCTAATTCAAAGTAAACTGAGAGAGAAGGAATGTCAAGGAAGTTAGCTACCCAAACTGTTGTGTAGTTACACAGACTGTTATGATGACAGTATTGAGGTTCATGTTTTTGTGGACAACTTTTATTCTTCTATCATAAGTGGGTAGTTTACTGACGGAAGGGAGCCTTCCACTGCAAACCAGCTTGTGTTTCCTGGTTAGCTGAACTTGGCAGAGGACACCCCATCAGAGCCTCTGTAAATTATGCCTGGGGTCCATCCTGCTTGAGGTCAACTTCCATTAGTAGTGAACACATGGAATTTTTGTAAAAAGTGGATTTATTTTCTCTTCTTGCTCTCCACCCTTGCAAATAAGACAAAAATTTTATGGTACACCAAGGTCAACATTCTTATATTAAGACTGACTTGCCTCTCTGCTCCCTTTGAGACAAGAGCTCAGAATTCGGGATCTTCATTATTAACAACAACAATAACAACAACAAAAAACCCACAACAATTTTCAGAGAGGCTTTGTTGAATAGACAGCATATCAAAAGTACATGGTTTGTTTAAAAAACGGTTTTCCATGTTCCTTATGTTCATCTTTCAAGTTCATGGCCATCACCCATCACCACCTGAGATTACTTAGTGCTCAGGATAACTGAAAAGAAGAATAAATCCTGCTTGCTTTGAGCATAAATCCCACATGCTTTGTTCACCGTATGTTTCTGTACTGGCCAGTGCTAATCAGCTCTTCCCTTCTCCTCCCTCTTTTGTGCTTATAAATCAAGAGGCCCCAGTATTAGTCAACACAAAAAAAGATAATTAGTAAGTACAAGCTACTACCTTCATAGATCACTCTATGCCTCAGATTCAAGCTAAGCCAAGAAACTGGAGCAAGCAATATTACACAAGTATGAGTTGCTTTAGCAGAACCTTTATTACCAAGACTTATGAGTCTGAATGTTTAAATCTAGATTCTGTATCCTCTCCAGCTATTGTAAGGATAGCTGAGATATGAGGCCATAGGGAAGGCTTGCTTACCCATTTTATGAAGTTTTCCTTACCTGGACTCAAATGTGTCTTTGGGATTCCAAGGACTTAAAACAGCAATAATTTCTTAATGGTATAGTCTTGGGATTCAGATGTTTTAAATACTTTAATCCTCCTCACAAATGTGGCAGCAGAATAGGATGTCACTTTTTTTCACTGAGATACACTATATCCCCCTGAAAGCCATGGATTGTGCCTTTGCCAGCCATTTGTCCAATTGGAAAATTCATTTCCTGCTCTGGCAGAGTGCATGGTCAAGGGCAAGGGCATTGCTGCCTTAAGAAAAGATACTTTCCAGTCCAACTAAATAGTCTAGGAACTTACTTCTCATGCATTGCTAACCAAATACTGCTGGCTTGCATAGAAGTGTTCCACTCATGGAGTTATGACTGTGGAACTGCTCAAATGCATTCTGCTTTTTTTTTTCATCACGCAGTGCTTTTTCCAATTTTTGAGTTTCCCGTATCAACCACTTTGCTATTTTTAAGCAGAACAATTCCAAGCCAAAGTAACTAATCAGAAAAGTAAAACTTCATCAATTCAAACTGGGAGCTTGAAGTCTTTTAGTGAAGAAAAGACTAACATTAGAAGCTAGAGAACTGTTTCATCTTCTCTGCTGTAAGGATATAGGGTTGTATAGTCAAAGTCCTTTTCTACTAATAGTAAAACCACAGTTCATCAAATCAAAAATGCCACTCATTATAAAAAACATCATATTTTAAAACATATTTAAAACAAGAAATGTTTTAATTCTGCCACTGTTAAATTATCTCAAATACCTTTAAAGATATCCCTGCAATGTGTGGATTGGTCACATCAGAGTCTTATGGCTTTGAAATCCATTCAGACGAATTTGGTGACTTCTCCTGCCCTCTAGTTGTATTGTTTGTCATGAAATAGGTCAATTCTTTTGAATGATCTCACTAACAAGATGTAACATCACTTTTCATCTCCTTGAGAGGGTATCTTTATTTCTAAGCAAATATAGCATTTGCTTGTCTCTTTGCGAAAATGTGAAATCTCTGTCTTCCTCCTAATGATGAATATTTACTTCATTGATAAATTTACATGCCAGTGCTGTTTTTGAGACTTCTTATGTGTACAGTAACTTTTCATTTCAATGCTAAATCATAATGTAATCTTTTCTAAGCCATTTAACGACAAGCTCAATGGCATGGTATGAAGAGTTGATGTAAGTCAATGGAGGTGACAAGATGGATACCTGCAACCACGTTTGCCATGCTCAGAGAGTGGCATTTGCATCATGACTGAGGCTTGACAACAGAAGCTGCATGACCACATGCATCATAAACTCAGAGATGTTAAAGTATGAAAAACCAAGCATCTTAGAATGGATGAGTTATGAAAGTACCTACAATCTACTGAGAACTTACTATCAACACGGCAAGGACCTCAACCCTTGACCAGACTTAATGTCAGCCACACCTCACAGCAACCCAAGATATTTGTGCAGATTAGAAAGTTTAACCAGGTTAACAAAATTGCCTCAGATTACACAGCTAGATAAATTTTAGAGCAAGGATCCTGATCCAGACAATATGCCCTTCTATTCATCAGTTCTGTGGTTCTGTGAGCCATGTAAATTCTGTATGCAAATTGCCTGTAGACTGCATTTGATTCTGTTTACCTTCGAGAACATAAACCACCACTTCATATAGACTCTCAACTGAATTATTTAGCTCATCACTTTTCTACCTTTTGGTTAAGATCAAGTATGTAAAATAGCTCAACTATATAAAGTTTTCAGTAATGAATTGATCAAAATAATTGATAATAATTAGTTCATTCATTATATGCAAATGGCCATTTCTTAAAGGGGCTCATTCATATGATTTCTGCCTTCACAATAACAATGGAAACTGGTATGGCTATCTGCAGCCACTTCCTCACCACAGTGCAATGAGATCATTAAATTACCACCACTTTATGACCAAAACCCTGCCTAAGAGCTGAACTGACTTGTCCAGTGGCACATGGAAGAATATTTATAGCAAATGTAGGCCCATATCAACTCAAACCTCGGTCTGCTGGCCAGTAGGCCTACTCTTTAATACAGATAGTGACTGGGTATAGACAGCTGTGGTTGGGTTTTTCTAGGACCGTGAATGTTGTTTTACCCTCCCAGTGTTAGAAGACTTGATAAGGAATGACATTTTTCAGTACATGGGAGCCCCAGCCCATTGTCCTGGCTGCTCTGAGATCAGCCCAGAGGTAGAAGAGCAATGCTGAGAAGACCTTTGTGGTGACGGTGACTCTCTGTTTCTGTGGACTGTTAAAAATGAACTTTAGGAGGAGCTTTGTGTTTATGTTCAATGCTTTGGGAGCTAAACGCAAAAGAAAAGACTGAGAGTGTGATTAAGTGCTTTCATGGTCAAAATAAAGACCAGCAGGAAGGAATTACCAAGTCTACACAGTGGAAGATCACCAGCCTCAAGATGTAGTCTCATAGATGCCGAGAAAACTTTCATAAATTTGCATTCACTGTGGAAAGTGCTTTAAGAGAATGCAATAAGCATCTTTTAATAACTGTCTTCTCAAATTTTCAATTCATTTGGTTGGCAAGTGTATAATGATTAGATAACATGTGAAAAAGGGAGGTGGATATAGGGATGAACGACTCAAATTCCCAGTGTAGCAAGCATGCCTATGTGAAGAAGCCCTGTTGAATAATGAGCAAAGCCAAAGCCATTTCTCACACGTACTGGTTTTGTTATAGCTGTAAAGGTGCCTCCCACTATGGCCTGACCAAAGACAGAAAGAGGCGCTCTCACGATGGCTGTCCAGACGGCTGTGCAAGCCTCACTGCAGCAACGCTCTCCCCAGAGGTTTCTGCAGCTGCCACCATCTCCTTAATGACTGACGAGCCTGGCCTAGACAACCCTGCCTTCGTGTCCACAGCAGAGGATGGTCAGCTAGCAAACAATCCATTGGACTTTGGCCGGAGCCACCGAACTAGGGGTGAGTCAAATGGGTGGTTGTCCGGGAATAGGTTTCTTGCCTTGGGATGGCTCTCTGTGGAATATTCACTGTGGAAAGTTCTTAAAATATTTTTTTAAGGAGAAATCATTCTGATAGTTTTGGCAGCAACCCAATGTCCAATTCTCCGAAGTGAAATGAAACCGCAAGTACCTCAGATCATTAAAAACGTGTGTAATCTGACTTGGTGAAAGGGGTTGAAGCTAGACCCAATGACTCATCACTCCCGCAGTGTCAGTACCTTCCCATTCGTGCTGCTCAAGAGAGGTGCTGCTATAGTCAGTCCAGCCCAGAAAAAAATAACATAGATTTTTAAATAAGCTGTATTATTTTATAGTAGCAAATTTAGAAAATACGTGTAAGCAAATTCTATCATTCTGCCACCTAGAGGTAATCACCATGCATGTTTTATTGTACAAATCTTACCAGACGTGTATATAAAAGAGGATTTCTATGAATGTGTAGCTACCATTCCATCTCTTTTTTTCTCAGCACGGCCCTTTGAGCGATCCTCTATCAGAAGCAGATCTTTTAAAAAAATAAATCGAGCTTTGAGTGTCCTTCGAAGAACAAAGAGTGGAAGCGTAGTTGCTAACCAAACTGACCAGGGCAGAGAAAATTCTGAAAACACCACTGCCCCTGAAGGTAAATGAACTCTCTGCAGGGTGGGAAAGAGCTGGCTTTCCAGAATGACCTCAGGGTCATGACCACCTGATCAGCACTTGCCTTCTATGACAGCTCTCTTCTCAAGGGCATACAATAGTTCTTACCTTGATTAGCCTACTTCTCACATAAGTAACTACAGGCGGAAGTTATTATTCTTGTTAATAAAGATTGAGGGAAAAGACGTTGGAACCCTTACCTTCAGATACTAATTTAATACATGTAAAGAATAATTAGTCATTAGGTGAAAAGCAGTTAGAACAGTGCCTGACACATCAAACCCATGTTATTCAAAGGGCAACTGTAAATTCTATGTGAGTATTTATTCTCATTATGACTATGTATGATATGTGGTTCTGAGTGTCTTCCATGCATTAACTCATGTAATCCTCATAATAACTGTATGGAGTATCTGCTATTATAATTCCTGTGTTGCAGGTGAGAAAATTGAGGCATAGGGAGCTTACTTAGCTTGCCCCAAATTAAATGTTGAATCTAAGAAATGTGGCTCTAAAATCCATGCAAACTTACTATTGCATCTTAGATACTCTGTGTTTTCCCCAGTATAAATGGAGTTGAGGAAATACTGTCCTATTTCCTTCATTTTATGTTGGAACTTCGGGGCATTAAAAAAAACTTGAGCTTTTCCTATGTGTCGGGTGGTATCCTAAGTCACTTAGAAGTCACAACAGCGCTTAGGGACTATCAAACTCATTTTATAGGTGAGGAGACTGAGACCTAGAGAGATTAAGTAACTGGCCCAAAGTCACCCAGCTAGAAAATGGCGAATGTAGGGTTTTAACTCGCGTCCTCTGGCTCCAGAGCCCACTCTCTTAACCACTGGCTAAGTGCCCTTCACTCCTAAAGATCGAAATGTAGAGCTCAAACCACTGTCCTGAGCATGCCTTCAGAGAATTTGTGAGCCGTTTGATAAGACCCTTTCTTGTTTATTTATCACCTCTTGCCCCGTACACACTCACTCACTCTCACACACACATATGTTGCTTGCGTTCAATATCCTGAACTTATTACAGTTTTATAAATACTGTCTTTTGCTCACTTTCATGCTGTTGTTCAGCCTACACTCCCAAACTCCTTCACTGGCATTTCAGTGCCTCCTTCCAGGTTCAGCAGAGGCTTTGCCTCCTCTCCGATTCCCCCAGTTCTTGTGTTCTTGAAGCACCTGTGTCTCTTTTATAGCAATGATCACTTTTCATTGTAACAGTGCCTATAAGGATAAGGGTTCATTTTCTGAGCCTTTGTATTCTCAAGGCCAAACAATATCTGGTGCATAATAGTGTTCAATGAATTTTGTGCAATGAATAAGTGAAAGGATTAGAACTTCCTTTCCCAGAGTCCTCTCTTATTTAAAGATTCCTTAATTACACTCTTACGTAGTTTTCTCCTGCCTGAATTAGATTTATTTACATGTTTATTGCAGAAACAACTTTAACCAGAGGTTTCTATGTGTAACCTAGGCTCTGTAATTTTGTATAAAGACTATAAAATCCAGTTCCTGGCTTCAAAGGATTCATTCAAGACAAAAAAAGAATAATATAAAATGCCATGAAGAGTGAAGTATAAATAAACGATAATGGCAGCCATAGGGATAGCAGTGCCACTTTCAGTTGGGCAGTATAATCCATAGTTAAGGACTAGCTTATGATCTGGATGTGCAATGAGATCTTGACCATTGGAAAGTAGTGGGAGATAAGGTTAAGGTCATATTAAAGAGGGTCCTGGATGTCACTTAGAAGTCTGGACTTAATTCAGAACAGTGAATATACCTGAAAGCTTTTGTATAGAGTTATTGTAGGATTGCAGCTATGTTTTAGGAAGATGAAGATGGCAGCCCTGTTGTGTGTGCAGGAGGCTTAGAGTTAGAGAGAATGGAAACTGTTACTGTGGAATAGGGTAAGGCATTTATATTCAGCGAGGCTAATAGTGATGTCCTGTAAGCTCTCACAGTATGGTTTATCTCACCTTTTTATATTAGTAATGAGACTGGCGCTAGTGCTTACCAGTTGCATGACCCTGGCCAGATTACTGCTCTAAGTTTTGGGGTTTGTCATCTAAAAAGAACAGGGATAATAATTATCTATTTAATAGGATTGTTAGGTCTAAACAAAAAAACTTTGAATGCAAATTGTTCAGCTCAATGTCCAGCATATAATAAACTCCTAATCAATAATATTATATCCCTAGTCCTTGAGTGAAGACAAAATATTGAACAATTTTATTTTTTTCCAGAACAACACAAGTTTGGCAGTTTAAAAATTACGTTAATTCTCCAAGGTCACTAGGCTCTCACTGGCATGGCTCTAATTAACCTCATTTAAAATGTGACTGTGTATGTCCTTTAGGACTATGAATCAACATCCTTGAGTGATTTAGGTTTGGGAGTATGGTTTTTGTAAATCTATTGGGAGGGAGGGTGGAAAAGGAGAGGGAAGAGAGAAAGGAAATCAGCAGCTTTGATTATTTCCAAATCCTTATTTACTCAAAATATATTTTTTGTAATTTCCATTCCCTTGTCACCAGATCTGTTGTAACAAATGCTTGTGGTGTACCCTACTTAATGTAATCAGAGTAGTTTAAACATTAATTGAACTCAATCACCCTAGTGCTCTTAGCACCAGGAACTGACAGATTAAGACTGCCGCCCACAGCCTCACAGCAAAGTCAATCACTTTAAATCTCATTGGAGGTTAAGGCCCAGCACTTAAAATGTTTCTGGCTTCCTCTGGCAGCTAAATTGCTTTGTTTATCATGTTCTACGATACTCAAAAATTACTTTAATTCTTTCTGTATTGTTCCTAGAGTGTTGAGTACCCGTTAACGAACTCATAGCTCATTAGGGAAAATGGACTAAGGTCATGTGTTTTGAAAATAGTCACAAAGAGTGCATTACGCAGAATTAAGCCTGTAGTCTTGATCTTCTCAGATAACATAATTAAGGAGACTCTTCTGGCAGAGGCAGTTGTCAGCAGCTAGGAGACAGAGCATCTCCATACTCCACATCCAAACTCAAGTCTCAGGCAACTTGGGAGGAGCGCTCCTTCCACCAAACTGGGTGCAGCCCAGCCTGCATTTGATGGTATCACCTCTGTGCACTTCTGTTCTAACTGAGGTAGATTGCAGCGCCAGTCAGTGATGCCACCTTAGGTCTATCGGGCAAGTCCCCTGTGGGTTTTTCACCTGGCTGTAAACCCCGGGCTCCAAGGAAACCTGAGGAAAGTGCCAGGAGGATGGGTCATTAGGAACCCCGTATTCTGATCTGGCTCTGAGAGCTACCTAACTTTGTGACCTCTAACCAGTCACATGTCTTTTCATCTCCAAGTTTGAATATCCTCACTTGTAAAATAAAGGGTTGACTTGCTATCCAGTTGCACAACCACTGGAGCAGGTCTTCTGTTTGTGGAGATAGAGAAAGCATGAACTATTTTATGGGAAAGGAGATTCCTCAGGTAAAAGATAAAGTTTGAAAACGCCAGCCTAGAGTGTCCTCCTAGCGCTGAGTATGTGTTTCAGGCAGATCTGACCGAACCTCTTCAAGCCACCAGTTAGGGCTGGGCTCTTATCTGATCATGAATCAGGCTGTTTGATGTTATTGACAACAGTGTCCAGTACTGAGGACTCGTGAGTCCTTATGCCTGAAAAGCAGGGAATTTCTGGAAATCTTCAAAATGATCTGACAGGGCAGAAGAGCAGGTTTGTTCTATTTTATCCCTCAATAAAGATGCAGTCTATTCCATAAATACCTGTCATTCATTCATTTATTCATTCATTCCTGTTTACTCAGTAAACACCAGCTGAAGTCTCTTGTGTGCAGAGATCTACGAAACAGCCAGAAATTATGTCTTCAAGGATCTTAGAGTGCAATGGGGATACAAGAAACAGGCATCTCTAATAATAGATGGTTGGATGCCATGAGAAATATAAAGCCTCTTGGAAAATGGGATGGTTAGAAAAAGCAGGGAAAGAGGAATCAGTGCAGAGTTTAATTGGAAGGGATCATTTCATTCAGGCCTAAAGGAAAAATTGGATTTATTCCTAGGATGAAAAACATTCCAGGCAGAGAAACTTTGCTGGCACAGAGGCAGGGAAATGGAAAACTTGTACAAAGAACAATGCATAGTTTAGTTTGGCTGTCACCAAAGCTTGGCAAGAAGAAGAGTGGTTGGAAATGTTCGTTGGGTGGGCGTCTTAAATAAATACTGTCTTGGTGCATTTTAGTCTTTCCAAGGTTGTATCACCTGATTCCAGATGGTGAAATTACCAGCATCAAGATCAATCGAGTGGATCCCAATGAAAGCCTGTCCATTAGGCTTGTGGGAGGCAGCGAAACTCCACTGGTCCACATCATTATCCAGCACATTTATCGTGATGGAGTGATTGCCAGAGATGGCCGGCTACTGCCAGGAGACATCATACTAAAGGTAGAGACTGTGGCCGTAGGGCCACGAAAAGGGGCTTAACAAAAATCACTTCAGAGCAAATAATTGGATGGATGGGTGGATACATAGATGGATGTATGGATGCATGAATAGATGAAATATTAAAACAAATGCGGAACAGTCACTTGCCTCAGTTACTATGTTGATGTGCTCTTAATGAGATTTGCAATTTAATTGAGATTGGTCTTTGTCCCTCTATGTCTTTCTCATTCTTTCACTCACCTTTCTCTCTGTATACAAATATTTCTTTCTGTCTCTGTCACTTTGTCTCTGTCTTCTCTCTTTCCTCTTTCTTCTCTCCTCTAGCTTCTTCTATCTTCCCCCTTCACTTTCTCTACCTCCTCTTCTCTCTTCTTTTCTTCTCTCTCCTCTCTCTTTTCTCCTACTCTAAGTAACAATAGCATAAAATAATATAAAACAAGCATATATCTTTTAAAATTGTTTTTAGAGTAGATTAATGGAACATTTTGTATTTTATCTAATCACTCACATTCACACACCATTCTAAAGTAAATTTCCTGTAACTTAATGGCTCACCATGAAAAAAGTAATCTCTAAGCTTTGTCCACTAACCCTCAGACATTGCAGGGGAGACAGGCAGTAGAACAGGATGCCTTGTGCATTACTCTCCTCTGAGACTTGACTAAAAGGAAGGACATAAAAGAAGAATTTTCAGAAGAGAAAAGATAAAGGAAGAGTTGTTATCAGACAGAAGTCAAGCATGTGCCAAGAGTGACAAGAAATCTAGCTCTGGTCATTTATTTTCTATATGGTACTCAGATGACCATTTCATCCCATCACTTCTAGGTTGCTGAAAGTCCAGCTCCTGATACATCATGAGCTGTTTCTCTGGCCAGAAGTTCTTATTCTTTGGAATAAGAGGAGAAATAATTTAAAATTCTCACTGGCCTTCGAGGGTGGAGTACTAAGCAGGGCCCATCAACCTCAAGGTACAGACAAAGGTGTAATTGGTGACACTCTGCATGGTGTCCTCTCAGTTCTACTGAAAACTATGCAACCTGGGAGGGTTATATAATAAAACATTTTGATTCCTATGGCCTTCAACTGGCTCTTGCAGGCAAAAAGGCTGCCAGGACTGTTTAGCAGGTAACCCTTACCTTCCCTTGGCCTGGATGAGATGGGGAAAACAAGACACAAGATAAGGAGATAGAGCAGAGTGAGTTCTTTAAGCTCACCTGTGCATGGGCAAAGGTGGTGAGCCTTGTCTGTGCAGAAGGGAGGCTCCATCCCTGAAGACACAGCAGAGAACCAGTGATTGTACACTGCAGAAAGGCCTTTTAAAATCTCACAGCAAAGCTCTTCTAACAATTGGCTGCAAATTCAGGAAATCTTACCAAACCATAGAAATTCAAGAAGATTGTTTCTCTTCTGCGGGGCCTCCCTCCTTGAGCATAGAGTGCAGTGCTGCTATAAAATTGTTTTCTTCCAGACCAGTGACTACCACTAGGGGTCGTGGCCTTAAGGCTAGGCCTGCTTAGCCAGGGTAATTAAAACCAGGAAGCCCTGAGCAGCCTCAGTCCGGCAGATCCTTAATGAGGCACAAAAGAGAGGGTTGAACTTGAGGACATTTAAGTAGCATCATAAAATGATCTAGTCTTTTAATAAAAGAGCCTAGAAACTTCTATTCACATCAGTTTGTTTTAAACTGGAAAGATTTTTGTTTGTTTTGTTGAGAACATGGGCAAAAGACCTTGCAGGCTACCTTGAAACCTAGTTTATTCTCT
>PVKZ01006847.1:0-29550 GCA_004027375.1 Macroglossus sobrinus | reverse complement strand
TGGTGACGCTGGGCCAGGGCTGGGGGTCGCTGGCCGGCTCCTCGGCCACCGTCCCCGCTCGCTGGGAACTCGTGGCTTACATTAAGGCGCTAAGCATATGGTTCCCATCCCGGCCTGGCCCACCAGGGATGTAGGCTGTGAAGGGCCTTGGGGTGGCCGTGCTGGAGGCCCGAGGCCACGCCCTCTGCCTGGGCAGGGCCCCCCCCCCCCAAGCTGACGAGGCGGGAGGGGAAGCGGAGGGGCCCAGCGTAAAGTCACCCTGCTCGCGGCTACCCAGGCCGCGCTCTGCAGGCAGGTGGACTTCCCACAGAGCCCAGCGCTCACGGTGGACCCCATCGGAGGGTTCTGACATGCGCTGTGCTAGCAGGAATGTCCGGCCAAGGTCTCGGGGGAGGCGGGATTCTCAGACCCGGCGAGGCAGGTGGCTCTGGGCTTGGCCGCATCCGGGGGCCCCTGGCCCCTCCCGTCCCCGTGGGTCCGGTCCTTTGCCTCGGGAAGTCTCTGGCCTTCGCCCCTCTTCAGAGAGGTCAGCCAGGGGCCTCTGTGTCCTGATGAGACAGACGCCAGGCGCTCAGGTTCCGCCGGGTTCTCCGGCCTCAGGAGGGTGCACGGAGGCCCCCGACCGACCGCGGTGGGGCCTGGACTCTGGCCTTGGGGGACACTGCTGTTTCCCACCCGTCTCCCGCCTGGTTCCAGGCCCTTCTCTCCGTCGGCCGGATCCTCAGCGCCCCCAGCCCCAGCCCCCAGCCCCAGCCCCAGCCCCAGCGCCCCCACACCCGCTGTCCGACCACCACGCGCTCTTCGCCCTCGGCTTGACCGGCCTTCTTACCCATCAGCCCGCAGCGCCCTCCTGCAGCGCGAGCTGGGAGCCCAGACATGGCCCCCAAGACTGCCAGCAGCGCCCCGCCCGCCCGCCCGCTGCCTGTGGCCAGGCGTGGTGCCACCCACCTTCCTCCCAGCACGGGGCTCTCCCGTCCTGTGTCCTGAGCTCCCCGTGGCCCGGGCCTGCGCTGGGGGCGAGGGCACCACAGCCAGCCTGACCCTGATGGACTGGTCTGCACCAGCAGCGACATCCAAATCCCACCGCTCAGTGTGCCCCAAACTGCCCTGCGTGTCTCCCACCCCTACCTCCACCCCACCCTCACCCCCACCCCTGAGTGCTCCCCGCCTCCAGCTCCACCTCGGCCCTTCCTCTCTGAGACTCTCCAGGCACCGACTGGCTCCCACCCAGCACTGCAGCACGCCCCCCCATGCCACCCTTGGTGCTCAGGATCCCGGGTCTGTGCCTCCAACACGGGGACCATCCCTCAGGCAGGGGCTGCGGGCCATCGGCTCCCCTGAACAGGGTCGCTTTGGAAATGGGTGGTTTTGAGACTGAGCAGTGTCACCCCAGAGCATGCTTGTCGGCCTGGTGCCTGCAGGTGCCCCACGCAGGTGCTGGAGACGGGTGGAGGGACCAAGACGTCGGCCAGCGCAGGTGCCACAGCCCCGAGCCCTCCGGGCCAGAGGGGGCAGGTCTGGGCCTTAGACACCTGGAGGAGGGAAACGGGGAGCCACCTCACGCCACAGGGGGTGTCTGGCTGGGTTGTGAGGGATGAGCACGGGTCTCTGAGGGGGAGGGGAGAAGCCAGTGCCACACGCACATCTGTGTCCCTGGGCAGCCGTGGTCCCCGCTGCCACGCGCACATCCGTGTCCCTGGGCACCCGTGGTCCCCGCGCCACGTGCCCCGGGCCCGAACCCTGCCTCAGACTCATTTCCTGTGGCCCGTGAGCCAGGGACAGTGTCACCCTGTCGAAGGCTTGCGGGGAAAACCATCAGGAGGATACGCGCGAGGCCACACGCCACTTGCCAGACGGACACCATCCGCTCTCGGGGCCTTTCCGGACAGGCTGCCGGCGAGACTGTCCCTCTGGTGCCGGCCTGGAGCGGGCGGGACGGGGGCTGGAGCCGGCTCGCCCAGGGGCTGCAGGGTCCGTCACCATGTGACCAGGGCGAGCCCCTGGCCCGCTCCGGGGACCCCGCAGATATCTCTCATGGGGTGCTCATGCTCCCTCACAGGGATGGGGGAAGGCTGGGCGAGACCGTGGCCATCCCGGGCGTCTGCAGGGCAGCCCCGGGCCCCCTCCCCCCGGCCTCCCAGCTCCTTAGCCAGACCCGTGACTGGCAGGGCCTGGGACGGGGTGGACTCCCACGCTCGGTTCTGCATTCGCTGGATTTTCCACCGGCCGCCCGGGTCTCGGGAGACTCGACGAGAGAGGTCGTGCCAAGCCCAGTGAGGCTGCAGCGCTCGCGAGCTGGAATTCTGGTGGTTTCGTTAATCCCACTGTTTACCCCAATCAGCCGCTGCAGGCTGGCGGGGGTGGGTGTCTCTTCCCGTGATCAGGGCTCTGGCAGGCCGGCCCGTTTTCCAGGAAAAGCCGCCCTTCCCCATCTCCGTGTCGCCTCACGGCGTCCTCGGAGGCCCCGGGATCCAGGTCACGGGGCCGGACGCCGGACGCTGGGCCCTGGGCGGGCGCGGGGCCTCACGTGCAGCTCGGGTGCTGTGTATGCCCTGCCCTTGGCGTCCCAGGGTGACGGTGAGTGTCCCGTCACTGGCAAGCTTCCTGCGACAGGGCACACACAGCTCATGGGCCTGGTCTCAGAAGCAGACCCTGGGACGAGGGGTCATACGGCGGTTCATTTGGAAGGTGACCCCAGACACCCCGAGAACGGGGACAGGATTCTCTCCGGGGCAGCTGGGACCCCATCTCCCTGGGGACTCTGGGCGTCAGGACACAGCCGTCCCCACAAGCTCACGTTCCCCGACCCCCTGGGCCAGCCACGCGTGGGTGAGGGGATGTTCGCAGCTTCGCAGAGAGCCCTCAGGCAGAGATGCAGCTGGACGGCCGCCTGGCTGGCTCCGAGGGGCCAGATCCAGGAGACGCGGGCCAGCGAGTCTGCTCCGGCCACGTCCACGTGCTCCCGCCACAGGTGTCCACCGCTGTCATGCGCAGGGGTGGGGCTCCTAAGTGCTGGGTGGCCGGCTGGAGGACCCCTGTTTCCCGGACAGGGAAGGGCCCGGGTTCTGGGACTACGCACGCACGGCTGTCACCCTGCTCGCCGTCAGCTGCCCGGGTTTCCTACGTGCCTGCTGCGCACAGGCTCACAACACCTGCACGCCTTGGCCCAGGTGGGCCCGCGGCTTCCCCCCGCCTGACCCACCAGGCACAGGGGGGCACCACCCACTCGCTAAGACGGGACTGTCTCTGAGCCCCCAGTGGTGGGGACAAGGTGGGAACGTGGTGGCCGGGGAATCGGGGGGAAGGACAGGAAGGGGCTCCGAGCTGGCCTTTCCTCTCTCTGCCAAGACTTTTCATTACTATTTGGTTGAAAAATGGATTTCCCTCTTTCTTTAGTGAGTGCCCGCCTTGCAGAGGTGAGCGGGGCCTGGGAGAGGGCCTGTGGGCAATGCAGGCACGGGGCTGGGGACTGACATGGGACAGTGCCCATTGCCGTGGGGACCACAGGAATCAGAGCCCGACCTGACCCAGGGGAGCCGTGGGCAGTGTGCTGCAGGCCAACGGGGACCAACACTGCCCGCCCCCCGCCCCCAGCCACTCGTGTCCCCAGGGAGCCCTCGCCCAGATGCACACCACCGCACACGTGCTGACCAGCACCTCACTGTCCTCAACCTAGAGGCTCCTGACGCCAGCCGCACACGGTCATATGTCTAACTGACCTTTTCCAAAGCTTGTCCGCCGGCCCCGGACGGGGCTGGTCTCCTGCCTCGGCACGGCCACCCCACATTCTGGAAAAAGTGAACTCAAAGGGTGTCCAGGGGGGCATGGGCAGAGCGGGGTCTGCCAACCAGGTGCTCAGGGACGCCCCTTCCCCTCCTGGCCTCGGCTGGGAAACACGGAGCCCAGATTCCAGAGGGCCAGGTGGGGACGGGGGGGCCGCAGCCCCTGGGTGCACGGTCCCCGCTCAGCCTGGCTCAGGCCACAGTGCTCTTTTTTCGTGAGAGAACGCTAACTGGTTAAATTTCACAGTGACAGGAAACGTGTAACCTCACTCGGTAATTCACGGGCTGGAGTCCACACAGCCTGTAAAAGCTCGGTGGCCGTGGGGACTCGGTTAGGGAAAGCGCTCCGGGCACCGTTTCCAACAGGCAGAGCGAACGAGGCCAAGGCCCTTTGGGGCGTTGACACCTCAGGTGTCTGGAGACCCCAGTAGAGTCACCGGTCCACGCCCGAGGCGCTCGTCACACTGGACGCCACTCAGTCACCTGGGCCCGCACCTCACACCCAAACAGAGCACCCACCTAGAAAAAGGGAGATTAAGCAGGCTCAGAGTGTCATCACGCGATACCCCAAATATTCAGGATACAATAAACAAAATCGCTCATCACACCAAGAACCGGGGCGCTCGCAACGGGAACAAGAAACAACAATTGACACATGCCAACGCCGAGATGACTCAGACGCTGGAATTATCTGATGAGGATCATATAAAGCAGCCATCACGGAAATACCTCAACAGCAATCACGGACGTGCTTGAACCAAACAAAAACACAGAAAAATCTCAGCAAAGAAATAGGAGATCCAAAATGACCCCAAAGGGAAACTATAGAACTGAAAATAATACAATGAAATTAAAAATAAGATTAAAACAAAAAAAAGAGCCCACCTCACTGGATGGGCGTAATAGTATTTTGGAGACGGCAAAGGAGAGAAGCAGTGAACTCAGACAGATCGATGGGACTGAAAGGCAGACCGCTGTGAGCCACGGAGAAAAAATAGGCTGAAAAAAAAAATGAACAGACACTCAAGGCCCCGTGAGATGATGAAAGATTATCACACTTATGCCATTACAATCCCAGGAGGAGAACAAGGTGGGGCTGAAAAAAGACTAAAGAATAATGGCTAAGAATGTCCCCTATTTGTCAAAAGGTGTATACCTACAGATTCCAGAAGCTGAGCAAATTCCAGACAGAATAAACCCCTCCCCCAAAATCCATGCCAAGAAATGCCATGAGCGAACGTCTCAAAACTAAAGACAAAACTTCCTGGGAGTAACCAGAGCGAAATAACAGGTCGCATTTTGGGGGATCCCCAGTGCAAATAAAGGCAGATCTGTCACCCCAAAACTGTGAGAGCAAGGGAGAGGGGGTGCAATGCTTTTCAAGTTCTAAAAGAAAATATATTCTTTTGCAGGAAATATATTCTTCAGGCATAAAAGAAAATAGATCATAAACTAAATTTAAAAATATGAAACCATAAAAATCCTATAAGAAAGTGTAGAAAGAATTCTGTTTGACCTTGAGTTTGACAATGAGTTTTTATTTATTTTGCATTTATTTTTTTATTTTTATTTTTTAATTATTTGAAAATTTATTTTTATTGATATTTCTTGAGGTATAATTGACAGCTGATAGCACCTTAGTTTTAACGTGTACAGCATAATAATATGATGTTTGTATTCACTGTGAAATGATCACTGTGATAATTCCAGTTACTGTCCATCCCCGTACAAAGTTACACACCTATTACTTATGATGTAAACACTTAAGATTTACTTTCTTAGCAACTTTTAAATACACAATACAATCTTATCGACCATAGTCACCATGTTGTCCATTACATCCTCACGACTTATTTATTTTATACCTGAAAGGTTGTTCCTCTCGACCCTTTCACCCGTTTTTCCCAACACTCACTCCCCTCCCCTCTGGCAACCACCAATCTGTTCTCTGCATCTGTGTTTTGTGGTTTGTTTATTTGTTTTGATTTTTAGATTCCACACATGAGTGAAATCATATAATGTTTGTCTTTGTCTGACTTTTTTCACTTGGTATAATACCCTCCAGGTCCATCCATGTGGTCACACATGGCAAAATTTCATTTGTTTTTTTTTATAGCTGAGTAATAGTTGATTTATGTATGTACCACACATTCCTTATCCATTCATCCATCGATGGGCACTTAGCTTGTTCCCATGTCTTGGCTACTGTAAATAATGCTTCAGTGAGCATAGATCTTCTCAAATGAGTTTTCATTTTCCTCAGATACATATTCGGAAGTAGAATGACTATGTCATGTGACAGTTCTATTTTGAATATTTTGAGAAACCTCTGTACTGTTTTCCATAGTGGCTGCACCAATTTCCATTCCCCCCAGCAGGCCAGGAAGGTTCCCTTTGCTCCACATCCTCACCAACACTTGTTACTTCTTGTCCCTTTGACACTAGCCATTCTGCAGGTGTGAGGTGACATCGCGGTATGGTTTTGATTTGCATTTCCCTGGAGATCAGTGATGCTGAGCGTCTTTTTATGTACCTGTTGGCCACCTGTATGTCAGCTTTAAAAAAAATGTCCATTCAAATCCTCAGCGCATTTTTTATTAAAGAACTCTTATAACTCAATAGCAAAAAGGCGACGAACTTCTAAACACAACATCGACAGCATGCTCTGGGAAAGAAAAAGGTGACAACCTGGATAGCATTAAAATTAAAAACTTCTGTTCTACAAACGAGACTGTTACGAGCAGGAAAATACAATCCATGTATCAGGGAGAAATATTTGTACAACGCGAATCTGCTGAAGGCCTTGTATCCAAAATAAACAAATAACTCTTAAAATTCGACATCAGGAAAATAAGCAACTTCATTAGAAAATCGGAAAAAGATCTGAACAGACTCCCCATCGAAGAAGAAAGACACAGAGTAATTAAGCATCTGAACGGTGCTCGACATCAGGTGTCACCGGCAACGTGCACGTGGACGCAACGATGAGACACCGACACGCACCGATGGGCGGGAGAAGTTCTGTCTCCACCTCCCATCCGTTGCTGGTCAGAACGCACAATGGCGCAGCCACTGCAGGAGACAGTTTGGCAGTGTCTCGCAGAGTTAAACATAGTCTTCCCATATGATCCATCAAACTCCTCAGTGTTTACCCAACTGAGTTAAAAACTTATGTCCACGCAAAAACTTGCATATGAATGTTGATAGAAACTTTCTTCGTAATTGCCCAAAAACTGGAAGCAACTAAGACGGGCTTCGTGAGAGAATGGGTAAACCGTGGCGTTACGCACACCAGGGAATATCATTCGGCGATAGGAGGGGGAAAATCTACTGGGTCAGCAAGGAGTACAGAGGAGCGTTAAATGCCCATTGCTCAGTGGAAGAAGGCGACCTGTTTAGCATCGCGCTAAGTGAAAGAAGCCAGTCTGAAAAGGCCACATACTGTAGGGTTCCAATTAGAGGCTATTCCGGGGAAATGCAAAACTAGGGAGATCGTAAAAAGTCCGTGGTTGCTAGGAGGTTGTGGGGAAGGGGTGAATAGATGAAGCACAAGCAATATTAATACAATTATATAATATAGTAATATTAATGCAATTACTTTGTATTATGTTGTAATGGTGGACACGTGACGCCCTACATTGGTCAAAATCCATAAAACTTTAGAGTGCAAAGAGTACACTGTAACCTATGCAAATTTAGAAAAACGTTTAGGAGGCTGGAGCATCCAAGAATAGAATGCACACTGTGACAAACGAATCTGAATAGATTACAGACGTATGACACCACCTCGCCGGAGAGAATGGGGAGTAAGGGGCCGCTCCAGGCTACATAAAGGCACAGAGGACTGTCCACGAGCACCGCAGTCTCGTTCGGAAGTGGCTGCCCGTACAGGGCACAGGGGAACAAGCCTGACACCACTGCCTGTGTGCGCGCTAGAACGGAATCATTAAGTCCATGGATGGCAGGAGATAGGGGTCAGGCGTCTCACTGTGGGGTGGGAGACTTCAGATAAGCCAGGAGAGAGACGTCTAGAACGATCCATGTGGCGATGCATCAGAGTTGGAGACACCAGCATGAACTCGTGTTTAGCATAACGTAAACACAGATGGTTACGTACAGAAACACGCATGGATGTGCATATGCCCGGGTGAGTGTTAGCAAATGTGTCTCTTGGCTCCATAGGCTTGGGGGCCAGGAAGCAACGCTACGCCGGCAGCCACCTAGCACCCAGCGGGTGGCTTCGGGTACCGGGATCCAATAAAATGGGCAAGTGCTGCTCGGAAAAGTGACCGAGCGCAGGACTGGGCAGAAAAGCACAAGGTAAGGCTGGGGCGTCTTGTGGTGCCAGAAAGTGGCAAGAAAGTGGGTTCTGGGTTTGCAGCAAAGTAGCTGCAATGGACGTATTTGAACGGTTAACAGAATGTGAACATAGGCTGTGGGTTGGATGATAGGATGGTTCTGGGGTCCAATTTTCTGATTTTGATATTTGTTTTGGAGGCGTGGAAAATAATCCCTTATCTGTGGGACACATATACTGTGTGATGAGGGGACGGTAATGTCCCCAGTTTCCCCACAAATGGCTCAGGCTCGGGAAATACACACACACACACACATAGACACACACACACATACACACATGCACATGCATATAGCTATACTTGCGAGTTTATATATTTATACATTATATGTGTTTCTATATCTATCCACCTTTGTTATACAATAAACATATGTATTATACATATCAGTACACATATGGGGGTGTGTGTGTGTGTGTGTGTGTGTGTGTGTGCACATTCATACGTATATGTGAGGAATAGGAGGAGAAAGGCAAGAAAAATCAGGCAGATATGATAAAGTGTAAATAATTCGTGAATCTGATTGCAGGCGTATAGCAATCCCTTGTGCTCATCTCCCAAACTTCCATCAAAATTAAAAGATTATCAAAAAGAAGAAACCGTTCTAAAAAAATGAAAAGGAAAGTCACAACAGGGAAGAAATATTTGCCATATATATGGAAAAGGGCATGTATCCAGAATCTATGACCAGTTTCAACGATTCAGTAATAAAAAGAAGATATTCAAATGGCCAGTTAGCACGTGAAAAGGTGCGTTAGACCAGTCTCCAGGGAACTACAAATTAAAAGCACAATGAGAGACCACTACGCGCCCTACAGCACGATAAACTCCAGTAAGACCTTGACCGAGCGTTGGGCACATGCAAGGTGCTGGAGCACCTGGTACTCTCGCCCTGCTGCAGGGGAAGGAGACGGCAGAGCCGCTTCGGAAAGCTGTTTGGCCATCTCTCTGATAACGGTGACCGTACGGCTGCCCTGTGACCCGGCAGTGCTAACTCTGCATATTCATCCAGAAAGATCGTTAGGCCCATGTTCATAGCTGCATGTTTATTCGTAACAGCCCCAAACTGGAAACAACCCCAATACCCGTCAACAGGATGTCTGTGGTCTCCAGACAGTAAAACATGGTTAAACAATAAGAAGAAAAATGCTATACACACACAACAGCACGAGTGAAGACCAAAACAGAGTGCCAAGTAAGAGAGGCCAGAGGCAGACAAAGGAAGGGCGTGTCCGTGAACTCGACAGCGACGAAGCCAGCCCACGGCGACGGACATCGGCGGGGACCACTTCTGCAGCGGAGAGGTGGTCTGGCTGGCCATCGATGAGGGGGCTTTCCGGGGTGACAGAACATCCTATGTGTCTCCCTAGGGGAACCACATGCGCAGGTTATAAGGGTGCATGCATTTTTTGGAACTCGTCAGGCTGTTCACCCATCTTTTTTACTGTATGTCAGTTGTACCTCGATTCTGAAACTTTTTTTTAAAAAAAGGACCTGGGACTCACATGTTTAAATAACATATTAAATCAGATCAAATAGAATTTAAAAGCATCCAAATCCTGTTGAGTTGACGCATCGTCTGAGTGTCGGGGCAGAAGGTGAGACCCCGGAGGTGTGACCCACCCTCACGGGCTCTCTCGGGCCCCGGAAATGGGGCTGGCTCCCCCTGCCAGGGCCTCGGCGAACCCAACTGCCAGCTGGGCTGTCCTCAGGGGCAGCTCCCCATCACTGCTCACCGCTATGTGGTCCAGAGGGCAGAGGGGGCTCCAGCCCTGGGGCAGGTCCCTGAGGCACCACGTGCCCAGGACACCTGTCCCCCCGTTTTCCTGGGGTGGCAGGGACCTTCCTACGAATCCAGGCCTGGGAGCCGGGTCTGCGGTGAGTGCCACCACCTGGGCCCAGAGTTTCCCCGTCTTGTCCCAATGGGGACTCCCAGGACATTCTGAATGCCGGTTCCCAAGGTCCCACCTTTGGGACAGCACCTTCACAAATGACAGCAGCGCACCCAGCTTCGGGGCCCGCCCCAGGACTGGCCCACGCCTTTTCCCGCCGACAGCAAGGCGAGGAGCCTCGAACGCCGGGGTCACTTAAGGTGGAAAGCCCTTGGCCTGGCACGCTGTCGCTGGCACCGAGCTATCAAAACCAGCGGTGCCACCAAGCGTTCAGACGCATGAGTGTGTGCCCAGGAGTTCGTGCCGAGAAGGGAGGACACGGCGGAATGGCGGTTTCGTTTTCCAAAGAGCTTTCAAAACAGAAAAAAAAAAAAAAAAAGCTTATTTTCTTTGGGGCTGGCAGAGGCCAGCGTGGCAGCGTCGTCACGCTGGGCCCCAACGCCGCTGGCAATTCATTTGCTGTTTCTTTGAAAGTCCTCCGCCCTGGCAGGCGGGTGAAGCCTTCTGTCCCACAGCTCCGGTGCGGAGAGCGTTGGGGTCCCAGAGGTGGGGGGCGCCCCAGAGCCAGGCCCGGCTGCAGACAGCTCCATCTCCCCAGCCCTGGTGATGTATGTCTCCGGGTGAGCTCTGCAGAGGCGTGGGGGGAGGGGAGAGCGGGGGGAGAAACAGCCACAGAGCGTTGAGGGTTGCTCCGGGTGGCAGCAGGTCCTGGTCCCCTGTCCCTCTACCCCTGGGAACCCGGGCAGCGAGCTCATGGCTACATTCAGGCAGGAGCCCATCATGGGTGTCCAACCAGGGTCCCCACCGTGCTCGGTGGTGGCGGCCGCGCTCCCACGGGCTCCCTGCCCATGACTCACTCTCCCCCTCCAGCCCGACTCCGGCCTCCCCTCCATCCGAATGCCCTGCCAAGGACTCCAAGGAGGCAGCTTGGCCAACCCAGAACCCCCTGCCCCCCTCGACCGAGTCTGAGACGGAAAGCAGCGAACGCCAAGCTGTCACGAGGGCACAGCCCGTCCTGGTCCCGACGGCCCCCCACTCAGCCTGCTCGCCCCTGGGGAGGGAGACTTTGGGCCCAGGCTGTCCGAAGCAGGCAGGAGCTCTGGGCCTGATGTGCCCCCCCACCCCCCATCACCCCGGGCTGGGCCGGTGCCCGCTCTGCGCACTGGTGACTGGCCCGCGTCTGCAGCTCTCCCATCTGGTGGTGGCGTCAGAGCCCCGGGCACACGGGGTGCAGTTCTCCTGTCCACCCGGACGGGACGACTCGGCCCCACACAGGAGCTCTGGTCGCCATCAGGGGAGACAGGGAACGGAGGTGCGACATTGTGGGGGGTGGAAGATCATCGCTGAGTCCCCCAACTTGAAAGTCAGATCACCCCGATAAACAAACACCCATGTCATCTCCTCGAAGGAGATGGGGAGAGAGAGGGAACAGGAAAGGAAGGATGGACAGAGGGAGGGATGGAGATACGGAAGGAGCGAAGGAAGGATTGAGTGAGGTGAGCCGGCCGGGGGCCATCTTTGGTGCGAGGATTTTTCCATCTTACAGGCGGGGAAATTGAGGCTCAGGGCGGGCAGCGAACCACACTCCAAGGGTTCTGAACTGGTTGTGACGCAAGGGGTTTCTCTCCATAGAGAAGAGAGACGAAGGGCCAGCTGCCAGGCAGGACACTGCCCTTGGGCGTCCCAGCCAGAGTGTCCCGGCCAGTCCCCCCATCGTGCTCGGGGGACTGAGGCCCCAGATGCAGGGGGAGGCGTGGTCAAGGGCTGCACTGTGGGTGCACAGCAGGGCCCCCCGCCTGGATGCTGTGTGTAATCCCCAGAGCTCAGGGAGCTCATTAACCAGCCCTCAGAGGGCAGCGGGCAGTCGGGGACAAGCTAACAGACAGGGGGTCACAGGTGCGTGTGGGGGGTGTCCCCTGCAACACTGACCAGGATGCATAGTCTCAGCTGGGGTGGGGGGAAGACAGGTGTCCCACAGATGCAGACAAGGAAAGAGTGGGTGCAGGTGGGGCCTGGCTGTGCCCGGGGGTGGCCAGCCTCAAGCCCATGAGGCAAACACACCTCCTCCTGGGGACAGGAAGCTCGTGCAAGGCCCAGGACGGCAAGCCAGACACGGAGGCCTTTGTCCGGAGGGCCTCAGGGTTCCCGAAGGGGTTCTGAGAGAGTGTCACGGCCGAGTGTGTGGAGGGCGAGTCGGGGGTGGCCAGAAGCAGGGGGCGAAGAGGCCGACGAGGAGGCTGTGACCGTGACAGGGCGAAGCAAGGTCAGGGGAACCTGGGGCAGTGTCTGGAGAGGTGTCAGCATGTCTGAAAGGGATATGTGTCATCTCCAGTCCCCTTCAGACCCCCATGGCCATGTCACAGGAGAAGGGCCCTGGACAGGCAGGTCCCAGCCCTGTCCCCACCTCCTCGGCTCCAGCCATCGGTGCCCAGCTTCTGTTCCCACCAAGACAGCACTGTGCATCCTCCCTGCTCCCTCCGGAGCCTGAGCCGGCCTTGCCGTGCCCATCTGTACCCCGACTGTGTTGGCCTGGATGTGAGCGACCCATTCGCGTTCCAGAGTGAGCTGGTTTAGCTCACAGCTCATCCCTGAGATCGCAAACCTGATTAACCTAAGGACGCTGAGATGGAGAGAAGACCCGGGGTGACCCAGGGGTCCCTCAACGTGATCACAGGTGTCCATAAGACGCAGACTTGACGCAGAAGGAGAAGGCAGGGTGGCCAGGAGAGTGAGATGCTGCAGAGCTGGCTTTGAAGAGAGAAGGAAGCCGCTCTGGGGGCTGGGAGGGGCCGGGACGTTGGCTGTCCCCGAGCGCCATCCGCCTTGGTGTCCGTGCAGCAAGCCCATTTTGGGCTTCTGGCCTCCAGACCTGTGAGAGAAGCTAGCAGGCTTGCGGTCACTCATAACAGCAGCCCCCGGAAGCAGACGCAATGGTTTCTGGCCCGCAAGCAGGCAAGGCTGTGATCCTTGGGGAGAAACGAGCAATGGGGTGAAGCAGCTGTCTGCCCCATGGTCCACGGAGCACAGAGGACCCCAAAGTGAACGCAGATGTCCCATGGAGCTGAGCCAGGCAGGATGGGGGCTCAGGGTTCCTGTGACTTCTGGAATCCACAGGATCAGGTGCAAAAGGGAAGTGTGAGATCCGCGTAGCAAAGCTCAGGGAACCTCCCCTCAGTCCGAATCCTGGGCTGTGCACGTGCGGGCTGGGACCCCACGAGGCCAGGCGAGGGACAGCCCTGGGTCGCCGTGGGCCAGACAGTTCCAGATCTCACGCAGGGCTGGGAGACATTTGCGTTCCAGAGAGAGAAGCAACTAGAAAGGCCACACTTTAAACGTAGGACCAAACGCGCCCGACAGGAAAGACGCCGGGATTGATAAATGTCTCGAAAAGAATGAGCTTCATCACAGAAAAAATAAATAAAATAATAAAATAAAATAGAATAAAATAAAATAAAATAAAATAAAATAAAACACCTACTGAAACAACAACTTAACATTTTAAGTGAAGAAGACAACAAAACCAGGCATTTTAGAAAAAATAGCATTATCATTATCATGTCCAGAATCTTTTTTTAAAAAAAAAAAAAAGAGAAAAATGATGACTTGTAAAATCATTAGTAAAAATAGACCCCAACATATGGATTTAATAAATCCGTTGTTGGGAACCTAAGCTTAGATTTAAAGAAAGATATGCATCACATGAGGAAACACATACACAATCTCAATAGAGGAAAGAAAGTTGTTCAAAAAAGAATCAAAGGGGGATTCTAGGACAGGAAAATATAAGTCTATAACCTGAATAGTAACTGGATAAGCCTAACAGAGGATTAGTTGTCTACAGTTAAAATCACACATCACGATGAAAAAGACTGAATGTTCTCTCTTTAACATCAAGGAGGAAATAAAGCTATCTGCCTCATCATTTCTAGTCAGCGTGCACTAGAAGTTTTACCCAGCGCAAAAAGGCAATAAGGTAAAAAAAAAAAAAAAGCATACAGATTAAGTAGAAATATAATAGTATACCTCTGCAGATACATTTGTGTTTTTCTGTGTAGAGAATCCCAAAGAATCTAAGCCAAGCTTCTAGAACAACGTGAATTCACTAAGGTAGCAGGCTATGAGGTCGATAGATAAAAATCAATAGCATTTCTATATACTAGTATGTGGAGAAGTTGAGAAAATTTTAAAACAGCAGAATGAACAATAGCACCCCAAAATAAAATACATTTAAATGTACCAAAATATGGGCAAGACCTGTGTGTGAAAACTCCGAAACACGGATGAAAGAAATACAGACCTCCATAAATGAAACATTATCTATTGATGAGAAGACCAATTATTGTGAAGACTTCAGATCTACCCAGATTGACCTATAGATCCCAAACATCTGTTTTATAGACAGTCACATGCGTATTCTAAAATGTATACAGGAGAGCAAAGAAATCGAAAGAACCAAAATAATTTTGAAAAAGAAGAACGAAGTCAGAGGATGTCCACTCCCTGATCTCGAGATTTATTATAAAGCTGCAGTGATCACGTCAGTGGTATTGGGGAAAGTCCCCTAATACCCCATTGTCTTGATATATAAACCAATGGAAAAGAACAGAGATTCCAGAAATAAGCCCACACATATGGCCAATTTTGAGACAGGTGTCACGGTAATTCAGTGGAGAAAGAATTGCCTTTTAAACAAATGGTGATGGAATAACTGGACGGCCAAATAAAAACAATGAACCTTGCCTCACACCGCGGGCCCTACAAAAAAAAAAATGAACTCAAGATGGATCAAAGACCTCAATACAAAACTTAAAACCATAGAACTTCTAAGAGAAAACACAGGAGAAAATCTTTGTGACCTTACTTGCGTTAGTCAAAGATTTCTTACAAATGACACTGAAAGCACAATTCATAAAAGAATAAAATGAATAAATTGGACTGCATCAAAAGTAATCATTCTTGTCTTTAAAAGACTGTTACTAATATTTAGAAAAGAAAGCAATGGACAGAAAAAAATATTCAAGAAACGCATGTTGGGTAAAGAATTTGTATCTCAAACAGACGAAGCTTCTCGAAACTCCAAAATTGTTTTTAAATGTGAACAAGATTTGAACAGATACCTTTCACCAGAAAAGACATATGGACCGCACATAAACACAGCCAGAGGGACTCGGCAGCGTTGAGCATTAGGTAAATGCGAATTACAGCCACAGTCTGATGCCGCTCTGTACTCATTAGAATGTCCACACGTTTGAAAAGGCTAGAAGTCCCCACCCCAACAACATGGTGACAGAGAGGATGTGAAACAATGGGAACCCTCGTCTTTGCTGGTTGGAATGCCAAATATTACAACTTTGCAAACACGGTTTGGCAGTTTCTTATGACTTTAGACATACGCTTACCATGTGTCCTGGGGATCCAGCTTCCAGGGTATTTGAAATGAAATACCTGGAAGGGGAAATGAAAATCCAGGTATTTATCCAAGGGAAATGAAAATGCACAGTCACATAAAAACCTGTATGGGAAGCTTTGTGGTGGCTTCATCCACGATCCCTCCACATTGGAAATGACACCACTATTGTTCCATTGGTAAAACGCATAGACAAACTGAGGCACGTTTATAAAATTGCTTGTTACCCCCAAATAGAAACACACCACTGGTAGGTGGAACAGCACGATGAAACTCTAAAGCATTATGCTAAGAACGGCAGAGCTAGGACCTCAGTGAACTCGCCTACCCCCAAAGCAACAAAAATTCTAGCAAAACAACAACAAAAAAATGCAACCACTTTGGAACTCTGAAAATTAACTCCAGACAGAGAACACACTGCAAAGCATCTATTCAAGAAAAAACTCCTGAACCTCGGGGACGACGGTGAGTCTGTGGCATTTTAAACTTGGGGCTGTGCTCATACACCCCGGCTGCCCAGCTCAGTGGCTTCGTTCTGTTTCAAGGCTCATACCTACAGCGCAGTCAGTAGGTTGACCTTGAACTAGAATCAGCAGGAAAATCTCTATCCCAGGGTTCTGCTGCTCTTTGATAGGACTGCGATCTGGGCTCTGTGACTGACTGAAGCCCTGTGCTCAGGGTCTTACTGGGAGAAAAAAAAAAAAATAGAAATCTGCTTATAACATCCCTGTCGCCTGAGGCTGCGATTTCAGTGGAGGAAGCAGAAACCTGGCCGAACACTTAAAAGGAAGACCCAGGTAACGAGAAAACCAAAGGGAGCTTTGAAGAGCACTGACACAGTCCTGAGACTCTAAAAGGCTGTGTGCTCGCACGGGGCTGTCTATGCATCCAGGAGAGGCCCGGGACAGGAGACAGCCCTGCCACTCACCTCTGGCTCACTCCAAGCCCCTGCAGGAGCAGGAAGGGCACCCGAATTTTGAAAGTGGAGTTTCACTCACGGAGCAACTTTACCCAGAAAGAAAACCGTGTGTTTGAGGCAATTTAAAAAAAAAAATCTGACCACTGGCTCAGCGTTACACTGTATTGACACAGGGCTGAACCCCGGGAAGCCAGGCGTAAAGGTATAAAGGATAACGAAAGAAAAAGCAATCAGAGAACTTGGTGGATGCACGCTACAGAGAGTTAGCCCAAGAAAGCCACTAAACCAACAGGCAGCAAAAAAACAGAAGCACAAAACACGCAGCAACACCACCAGTTCCTGGAGGGAGAGGAGTCGATGGCAGAATTGTTACAATATGTTATTTAAAATGTTCAGTTTTAACAAAAAATTATGACACGTGCGATGAAATAGGAAAATGTAGTCCATATGTGGGGGTGGGGGGTGGGGGACGGGGAGGCAGCAGCCAACAGAAAATGTCCCCGAGGTGACCTAGATCTTGGATTTGGGAGACAAATAATTTAAATCAGGATAAATAGGTTCAAAGACTGTTTAAACCCATGTTGAAAGAATTAAAGGAAATTATGACAACGGCATCTCACCAAAATAGAGAATATCCTAAAGGGATAGACAAAATTAGAGAGAAGAGGGGAAAAAAGAAGCAAGTAGAAATCTGGAGTTCAAAAGCACAACACCTGCAGTGAAGCAAGTTCACTAGAGAAGCTGAAGAGCGAATCAGAACTCATCTAAGAAAGAATCAAGGATCGAACGTTTTCAAGGAATTAATACCAATTCTTTACAAAGGCTCCCCAAAAAAACAGAAGAGAAGGAAGTCCTCCCCAGATCATCTATGAGGCCAACATCACCCTGATCCTAAACCAGAAAAAGACATCACAGGAAAACTACACATTGATGTCTCTTATGAATATAGATGCTCAAATCCATCACAGTACATTAGCAAACCAAATCTAGCAATATGTAAAATATATATGTGTATATATATATATATATATATATATATATATATATATATATTATGCCATGACCAAGTGGTGTTTATCCCACAAATGCAAAGTTGATTTAAGATCCAAATCAATTCATGTAATACACATCAATAAAATAAAAAACAACTACCACGTGATCATCTCAATATACGCAGAAAAAGCATCTGACTAAATCCGACACCCTTTATGATGAAAATACTGGAAAATCTATAAATAAGTGGGAACGTATTCAAACTGACAAAGGGCATCTGTGAAAACCCCACAGCTAATACTGTATCCATCGGTGAAATCCTGGATGCCTTCTCCACAAGATCAGGACCAAGTCAAGAGTGCCTCCCCATTTGTTCTCACCATGTCTACTCAACATTGTGTGGGAGGTTCTATCCAAGGAATTGACAAAGGAAAGTAAGGCGTCCATATTATAAAGAAAAGAGTGAAACTACTTCTATTTGTAGCTGACATGATCTTATATATAGAAAATTCCTAAGGAACTCACTTAAAAAATGATTAGAACTTATAAGTGAGTTCAATAAGCTCGCAGGACCCAAGATCAAAGGCACCTAAGATAAAAATTTTACTAGAGAAACAATATTTTATAAGGATAAAAGAGTCAGTTCATCAAGAAGATATAACAATGATAAACATATACGCACCTAACAACATAGTCCTAAAATACACAAAGGAAAAAAAAACAAAAAATGATGCTGGAAGTCAAAAATTGAATAAGAAAAGTTGGAAATTTCAATATTCCACTTGCAACAATGAATAGAACAACTAGATATAACAACAACAACAACAACAAAAACCCAGAAGACTTGAACGACACTGCGAACCAACTAAACCTAACAGAAATTTATGGAACATGCCGCTCAACAAGGGCAGAATACATTTTCTTTTCAAGTGCACATAAGACATTTTCCAGAATAGATCGTACGTTATGCCATTAAGAAGTCTCAATAACTTTAGAAGGACTGAGATTATGCAAAGTATGTTCTCTGATGAAGTGGAATGGAAACAAAAATGAATGTCAGGAGGAAGTTTGGGAAACTTACACATATGTGGAATTAAACAACACACTCCTAAATAACAATGGATCACAAGATCAATCACAAGGGAAATTAGAATCTATGATGAGATGATTGAAAATAAAATCTCAACACTCTAAAACTTGCAGGATGCAGGCAAAGCTGTGCTCAGAGGAACATTTACAGCTGTAAAGGCCTGAATTAAAAGGTAGGAAATGTTTCAGATCCATAAGCTTCCACCTTAAGAAACGAAACCCAAACCAGGTACAAGAAAAGAAATAAGAAACACTAGTGTGAAAATTAATGAAAGAGAGAATAGAAAAACAATACAGAAATCAGTGAAACCAAAAGTTGGTTCTTTGAAGAAATTACCAAAATCGACAAATTTTAGCTAGACTGACCAAGAAAAAAAAAAGACTTCAAATCAGTAAACTCAGGAGTGAAAAAGGTGACATTGCTACTCATATTATACAAATCAAGAGTATTCAAAGGAAATACTATGAACAATTGCATATCAACAAATTAGATAACCTAACTGAAATGATTTCCTAGAAGGATGCAAACTACCAAATGGAAAATAATAGAAAATTGGAACACGTCCACAGCAAGAAACAAGATTGAGTTAGTAATCGCAACTCTTCCTGCAAAGAAAAAAAACAAGGACAAGCTGGCCTCACTGGTAGATTTTAACAAACGGTGAAAAAATAATTAAGGTGGGGGCTCAGGTGTGGGCCCTTAGCTGCCTTCTGGACCTGAGTCGACAGTGGGTCTTGTTGGGGGGTCCTGCCCTTGTCTAGCAGAAGCAGACTCCTGTTAGGTATCAGTGTGGGTCCCAGGCCTAAGGTGGGTGCCTGCCCAGCTGCGGGTAGAGGGTCTTCTTTTGCTCTTCTGGCACGATGGGGTTTTGCCCACATCCTGGGGGTGGCAGATTTTGCTATCCTCCACCCGTAACTTACGGCTTTTGCTGCTTAGGAGAGAAAGGCCTGGACAAGTGGGTGGGACTGAATACCCAGCCCGCAGGACGTAGCTGGCAGTCACCTACACTCCTGTGCCAGCGAGGCGTCCCTCTCCAGCCCCCCGGCTAAGCCCGGTCTAAGCCTGCGGAGTCCTGTGAGAAGGGCTCGGGAGTGAGCGTGATCTGCCCTCGGTCCTGTTTGCAGCCCCCAGCTGTTCTAGGCTAACGCTCAAGCCTGCACTTGGCCTCGTTCAAATGTTCGCTGCTTCCTTCTCAGCTGGCTGTGTGGTGGCCGCCCCTGGCCACCACGCTCTGCACAGCGAGGCCAGCTTCCAAGCCCGTCTGGAGAAGCTCATCCACCTTTAAAAATCAGCTTACTAGGTTGCGACTGATGGGTTTGACTTTTTCTGGCTTTTTCTCGGTATTCAGGTAGAGACAACATTCTCTGCAGCTTTCTGCATCCACGGGGGCTGGGGCTGGGGCTGGGGCTGGGATGGCTGTTTTCCCCTCGGCACTGATGGCCCAGAGTGTCGAGGGTCGGGGAGCATGGACGCACAGAGAGCTGTCCCCCTAGATGTCTCGACTCTGTCCAGGACCATTGCATGAACCCCGCGAGCAGCGTCCTGACAGCAGCTGGTCATTCCTCCATCCTCGCCCGTGGGCACTTCATCCCGGGCACGTGTACAGGGGACACAGGTGTCTGGGCGTGGGTCAGCCAGGAGGCAGGCAGGGGCCGGGCCAGGCGGGGAGTCCCAGCCCTGACCTCCCTTCACCCCGCATTTGCCCCGCATTCAGCGCCCGCCCTTGCGTGAGCGGGTCTTTCTGCCCACAGCACCCTCGCTGCAGTAACCTGCCCCCCCGAGACAGACGGCCACACGTGGGAGCCCCCCAGGCATGGTCACGGTCACTGTGAGCGGCCCCTCCCACGGTGTCCTGGGTACCTTACAGTCAGGGAGACCCCCGGAGCCCATTTGTCCCTCTGGGGAATGGGGACGAGGGCGACGGGAGTGAGGCCCTCACCCAAGGCGCACCATCCAAAGGGGACACCAGCAAACTCAGTGATGGATGCAAAGGATACTTCAGCATAAAGTTCTAAAGTCAAAATCAGTGCACTGTATCTCGGAAGAACAAAATATTGGAATTGTAAATAAAGACAGGATTCGTCTATCAGGATTTTTGGTTGTTTGTTTATTTATTCATTTACTCATTTATTTTGGCCTCAGGCTCCAAGACCCTTGGCCTGGTGCTGTCTGCGCCAGGAAGTGGGCCCTCCTGGCACCTGGAGCATTTTGTCACCACAGAGTCCTGGCCTACGGTGGCCCGGATGCTGTTGGACACACATCCAGCACAGGTCACGGGTCCTGTGCATCCCGTGTGTCCATGTTCTGTACCTGCCGCCTGTGGCTGGGTTTGATAACGGCGAGACGATGGAGCCTGGGGGACATGGAACACCCCTCAGTGTCATCTTAACATACCTGCTCCTTGAACAGTGAGGGACACAGGCCCAGAGGGCAGGGGTTAGCCAGAGTCCCGGGCAGAGCCGGAGCGGGGAGCTGGGCCAGCCTCGCCCGGGGCTCACTCTGGGCCTACACGAGAATCGCCTTCCCTCTGAGGGGACCATCCCTGTCCCCAGGTGCTCCCCGCATCCGAATCTCACAGACCTCAGCGGCGGGCCCCGCCAATGTTCCTGGCAGAGAAGACCTCTCCCGTGGCCCAGGCCTCGGTGTCCTCACCCTATGACACCCCCAAGTCCTCCCCCCATGCTGTACAGACGCAGCCCTGAGCCCCCACTTCATTCCATCTCCCCCTGGCTCTTCGCCCGAGGCCTGATTTATTTAGTTTATTTCACTCGTCTGTTCTATCCGTTTCTCCCGCTTCCTATTCCAGCCCGCCGCGGTTTATCGACCCCGGCTAATTGTATTTCATCCGTTCATTCCGTCCTGTTTTATGGTTTCCATCTTAGAGCACACATTCCATTGCCTTCCGCTTTATTTATTTTGCTCATTCCATCCTATTTGCTCGGCCCCGAGCCTCTGTGTTCTGTTCCGTCTGCTGTGCGAGGCCTGGTTTGAGGTTCCCTGGCATTCGTGTTGACGGGTGCGGTGGGCGCGCTGGAAACAGCCGTCCGAGAGCCGCCTCCCCCGGGGGGCACTCGCCGCCCTTCCGGCAAATGCCCCCGTGAGCTCATGTCTTGTGGTCCGGCTCTTTTTTCTTTTTTTCTTTCTTTTTTTCCTTTTTATTTCTTTTTTTCTTTTTATTTCTTTTTCTTTTTTTCCTTCTTTCTTTCTTTTTTCTTTTTTCTTTCTTTTTCTTTTTCTTTTTTCTTTTTTCTTTTTATTTCTTTTTCTTTTTTTCCTTCTTTCTTTCTTTTTTTTTTTTTTTTTTTTTTTTTTTTTTTTTTTTTTTTTTTTTTTTTTTTTTTTTTTTTTTTTTTTTTTTTTTTTTTTTTTTTTTTTTTTTTTTTTTTTTTTTTTTTTTTTTTTTTTTTTTTTTTTTTTTTTTTTTTTTTTTTTTTTTTTTTTTTTTTTTTTTTTTTTTTTTTTTTTTTAAGTCAACAAGCAAAATGAAGCCTGTCTTTCATCTGATAGTCCCTAGATCCACTTCTGATCAGCCGCCTGTCTTCAGAGGTATCTGTAGGATTTCGGCCACAAGCGTTCCTGCTCCCAGCTGTCCTGCGATGGCCATCGGGTGACCGTAAAGCCACCGAGCTGCAGTCGGGGCGTGGAGGGTCCTAGGGGCTTGGCCTGCATCTCGACTCTTCCTCAGAGAGAGAGCGGTCTTCGGACGTCAGCTTGATCCTCTCTCTTCCTACCTGCCCGGGGCCTTCCCGTGTCGGTAATTGTTGTTAACTGACTGGAAAGTGCCCACGCATGCGTACACATGCACAAGAGCCCCCCGGGCCCCTCCCCTGTACCCCGCCTCCGCACCAGCTCCCTCGGGAAGGTGGGGCACCCCGGACCCACCAAAAGGATGCCCCGTCGCCTTGCGCTGGTCTCTTGTTGCACAAACAGCTCTCTACGAAACCAGGGTCAGTTTGTGGTCACCCCCTTTTTCTCTGCAGGCGCAAATGTCTAGGGAGGTTTTTAACCAGGATGGTCCTGCCCTGACTTGTTGTCACTCACAGGCGCGTTTTTCACACAGGTACACGTAGATCTTTACCACGCTTTTAACTGACTGTATAGTATTCCACTGAACGGAAGTATTATTTGTTGAATGGTTTCTCTGTTGAAGATTATTTTTTCTCTCTCTGACAAATCGCATTCTGGCAAACATCCGTGTAAACATGCCCTTTTGTGCACGCTTCTGTGACTCCTGCTTGGCTAAGGAGTACGCATTTTTAAAACTGCGTTAGGTCCCACCAAACTCCCTTCGATGTACGCTTTAAATCTATCCTCCTTTTTCTAGCTAGGGTGATTGTTTTAAATAAATTTGATCACGTGATTCCTCAAGATTTAAAAACCAAGCGACACCGGAAGAAATCTCTCTGGACGTGGCATGACTCCATGTCTTGGATGAAGCAGACTGTTGCATCAAGCCAGAGATTTGTGAATTTCAAGGGACTGTCCAGGCGGGATAAATCGGTGTACCCAAATGGTCATCGGGAGCGAAAGTCCATCCCTTCCACCCAGGGCTCACCTCCTAAGACCCTCCTAGGGCCTGAGGGTCAGACGCAGACTCCGGACGCTTTGAGCAGGGCTCCTGCTGTGGCCGTGGCCGAGGCTGAGCTCCCCAGACCTGGCCTGAGGGCCTGGGAGAGTCGGGGTCACGCCCGAGGGCCTGAGACTCGAGGAATCCACCTCCTCAGAGCTTTGGTTTCCTTTCCTCTAAAAGGGGGGAAATACATCTCCCCCAGATAGTGTTCCCTAAATGACAAGGAAGAATTAATGTGTGGCTCGTAAATGCCACAGGGCTGTCTGGTCGTGCGGCACTCTTATCAATCATGTAAAATATGGTCGTTTCCGTGACATAAAATAACTTTGATCGGTTTGTTCCATCCTGCTTCAGAGTCCCCGCTGGGCAGCACGTACCCCCTTCCCTTCTGTTTTATCTGTTTATTGTATCCCTTCTACCTGACTGGGGCCGCCCGCCCCATGGGGTTCTCTTTGGTGGGCGGACAGGGACCGAGGGGTGACTCAGGAGGCCCTTGGCCCACTGCAAGCCTTGGAGGCATGGTGCTGGGGCGGGAAGCTGCCCACATCTGTCTCCAGGGAGGTGAGAGGACAAACATGCTGCACAGTCCTGGGCCAGCCTGTAGCTGCCGTGTGCCCTGGACCGGGCCAGCCTGTCGCTGCCGTGTGCCCTGGACCGGCTGTGCTGGGAGCCGGGGAGACTCTGGCAGGTCTGTCCTTCTCAGAGAGTGACATCCTGAGGGGAGGGAGGCTGAGCTCCGCAGAGACGGGGGTGCCTGAGACCACACGACAGTCACAGCCTGCGGGCGTCATCATTTGGCGGCTGATGCCCATCCCCTCAGGTAGGAAGACCGAGGTTCAGAGGACCCCAAATCCCTCTCCAGTGATCCCATTTTGGCCTCTGCCATTTCAAACGGAGAAGCCAGCCCGGATGCAGGGCCAACCCTGAGCCGGGCACACGGCGCTGGGGTGCAAAGTCACCGGTCACGCAGACACTGGCATCACGTCTGGTCCAGAACAGGTGTCCGGTTTAGACAGCTGCTCTCTCACTCGCTCATCTCCCCAGTGCCCCGCCTGGCCCAAGAAAGTGGCAGTCAGTGCCGGGCTTGGGGGTGGCCGACCCCTGGTGGCCGAGCCGGGCTCCGGACGTCCTGGCAGGTCCTGACCTGCAGCAAGGCAGGTGGATGCTTCTCGCACAGGAAGTTCTCACTGTCCGTTCGCTGGGGGAGTCTGGACACGGCCTGTGGGGGCCGCCGTCACCCCAGCCCAGAGGGCGACAGCCACGCCGCTGGCTCATCATCCTGGCAAGTGTTATTAGGGGAGCAGCCCCCGCAGGGGCTCAAAATTGGTTGAGCCTCCTGGTGGGAAGATCTAATTTTCACCTGGGAAAGAAGTGGGAGGAGTGATGCTGCCTAGTGAGGTGTCATGGACCCCCCCTACCCCCCCATCTCTGTCACATCTCAAAGGCCAGAGGCCACCGCCTCCCAGCCCAGCTGAGCAGCGAGGGTGTCCTCAGGGAGGGCGGGGAGCCTGCCCAGGCTGGCTCAGCGGGCCCCGGAGGGCCCCGGGCTGCACACACTGTACCCTCTGTGGCTCTTAGTTTTCATGCCAGAAAAATGAAGGGCTGTGTGGACCCTCCAAGCCCTGGACACTGGCTCTGAGACCACCCCCCACCCTCACGCACACCAGCCTGCTTGGAGCTTAGAACAGACAGCCACTCGGCAAACCTCCTGAGTCTTGGGGCACCTGCTCCACGCCAGACACAGCGCTGGATGCTGAGTGGGACGTGAGGCTGACCTCGAGGGCTCAGATGTGACTGGGGCCGACCACACTGAGTGGGGTGGGGGAGGGGGAATGCAGGCTGCAGGGGCAGCTCTGCAAAGGGGCATCCGGCCCAGGCCAGAGGTAGTCACTTATTCATTCAACAAACACATATTGAGTGCCTCCTATGTGCCAAGCTTCCTAGGCGAGAGACAGCACTGGACACGTTCCCTGGCTTCCCAGAGCTGACATTCCAGTGGGCAGGAGGCAAAGATACACAAACGAACAGACGTGGAAATGTCAGACACATCATGGGATGAAGAAAGACAAAAAACGTTTGAGGAATGTTTGAGGTGTGGCCACGGCCTCTGGGGCAGGACAGTCCTCTAGGTTGGGGGGGGTCTAGCAGGATGACTGCGGGCTGGAGCCCCAAACCCTGCAGCCCCAAACGGCCGTCCCCCTGTGGGCCACGGGCAGTGCTCAGAAGCCAAGGCCAGCAGGAATTCCAGGTGGCGGGATTGCAGGTGGCCGGCAGCTTCTGGAACGCCTCCTGGACGTGTGGCCCGAGCGAGCGAGTGTGGTGGTGCCACTCGCTGCAACGGGAAAACCGGGGAGCACCCAGGTTTTAGGGGGCCAGCGAAGGAGGCGAGTTCCAGTTTTGCCCGTGTGAGTCTGGGACGTGGAGGTCTGGGGTTTGGTGCCTGACCCCTCTGAGCAGCAGCTCGATGCCACCTCCACGAGTGTGTGCACTGGAGTCTCACGAATTGCGGCCACATGCTGGATGGTCCCCCGCCCAACCCTGGAAGGCGGGCTTGAGTCTCCTGTCTGTCTGTCTGTCTGTCTGTCTGTCTCTCTCTCTCTCTCCCCCTGAGCGGTAGGAAGGTGACGGGGACGACAGAGAAAGATGTCCTCAACAGGACCGGCCCCACCTGGAGGCCTCACGTTCCCCATCTGAAAGCCACCAGTGCGGACCCAATGGCCTGCTTCAGGCTGTCATTCTCCATGCATTTTATTTGCTTTGCTTGTGAGCCCGGTCCCCCCGCCCCAGTGACCCCCACCCCCACCCCGCCATCTGCTTTCTGTTTTGAGAACCCTTCTTTGCCTGGTGAATGCAATTTTCAAGTTTCTCCCTTCCATTATACATTTTTTTTATTTTTTTTTTAATGATCTGGTCTTTCAAAGTAGCCTTCTATTTTTTTTACTTTTCCTTCCGCAAGACCATTCCCAACCCTCTGCTCACCGCCCATGTCAATTTCCTTTGTTAATTTCCAAGCCTCTGCTTTCCGCCAGCGCCTCACCTCTTAGCACTTAATTGATTTCTTTCTATCACGTAATTCCATGGTTTCATCGATAAGCAATCTGAGACCCACCGTCAATTTCTATTTTTTTTTTATGCCACGTGATCAGCTCGGGGACGAGCACCGGGGTCGGACACGAGATGAGCTCTCGTTATCGCGCCCATATCAATTCCCACCCCCACTGCCCCCTTCACGGAGGCGAGACGCTGTCTTCTCCCTTATAATTACTCTCCCTGTTATCAACAGCCTCCTGACTCCGGCCCTGCTGGTTAAACGTGTAAATGAACACATGTCCCCTGCTTGGGATGTCGTTTGGACTTTGGGGATCCTGCTGCGCACGCAGCTGCCCCGCACGACGACCCCCGCGAATCCAGGCCAGGAGGCTGGGGCGATTTTATTCGGTTTTCTTCGCCGGAGGAGGATTTTCGTGTGGCTCCGATGAGGCTCTGTCAGGCTGCTTCTGTCCACCAGGGCCAGGACCGGAAGGTGGACTCGGTGGGGGTGGGGGTGGAAGTGGGAGCAGCGGCCACTCAGGGTGACCGGCGGAGGTTGCAGGGGGGCACGTCGCAGGTCCTGGGGAGACCCCGCGCGGTCAGACCCACGCGCTCTGTGCCTTGCGTTTGGCCGGGTCTCAGACACAGCCGAGACCCCGCAGACCTGCTATGCTTCCCCCCAACCCCGAGGAGGGATGTCAGGAACGCCCCGGTTTTCAGCAGGATTATCCACCACCCCCCACCTCTGCGTCTCCCCGGAGGGATCAGTCACCGCCTGAACCCCGTGAACTTGCCGGTGAACCCCGTGAACTTGCCGGTGAGGCGGACGCGCAGACAACCTGCCCGTGATCCAACCTGGGGGCGGCGTGGGGACCGCGGCCTCGAAGGTGACGATCCCTGCTGCGGATGGAACGCGTGCAGGTTCCAGCTGTCACGTCTGGTTCTGAGCACGCGGGAGGCCACTTGGGGGCTGCGTCCCAGCTCCTACCAAACCCCCACGGCCTGCCCCTCATCCCGAGAGTGGGTGGGGGCACCCACAATCCTCCGGGCCACCCTGTCCCAAGCTCTCACAGCCATCTGCGATGTCCCACCAGGCGCCAGAGTGGCTCCCTCTGGCCCACCTTCGTCTCCACGGTTTTGCAGGATGAGCCATCAGTCTGCGTTGAAAATGGGGTGCACCCAAAGCATCACCATGCTCCCCACACGGAGATCTGTGAGCACATGGGGGGGGACCTCACAAGGTGACCCCTTTAGAGAAAATATCCATCGGCTCCCAGGACCAGAAACAGCCGTGTCCCCCCACCCCACCCCTCCCCACCCTGCCCGCTGGGTTGGCCCGTGTCATTATCATCTCACTCATGTATGGTGATCCTGTTTCTCTCTTCCTCTTGGCCGCCTGGAGGCTCAGCAAATAGGGCTTCGGGGCAGGCCTCTGGCGAGCCCAGCCTCAGGTCTGCTCCACCTGCAGCCCCTGAAAACATCTTCTCCTGCCTGCTTCTTCTTCACCCACTTCTCATTTCTTTCATTCATGCATTCATTCATTCATGCCCTTACCCGAGCACAACCTCACGCCAGGCCCTGTGCTAGGCGCTAGGCCCAGCGAGGCAGTGCCCAGGGAGGCTGTCACCTCGCGGTGTTTCAGAGTCAATGACAAGCGAGAGCGTCTCAAATTCATGACGAGTGCAAGGACAGGGACAAAACAGTGACGTGGAGTGGGACCAGGACAGCACGGGGAAGGGCTCTCTGAGGAGGTGACATCTTAGCCGAGGGCTGATTAACGAGAGGAGCCCGCTGTGGCACGGGGATGGCAAAGCCTCTGTCCAGAAGGACCTCAGATGTCCTCGCCAAAGGGCCAGGAGGCCTGGCGGGGGGGGGGGGCGGTGGCTGGAGCGGGGAGCGGGGAGGACAGAGGCGTCAGCAGGCACCTTGCAGGCTCTGCCGCTGCCTTTGTGTTTTCCGTGGCCTCCTTCACGCCCTTTCCGAAACCCTTCTCTGTGATGCGGAAATGGATCGGCAAGTTCACAGACAAGTGTGTCCACGTCCGGCAGCTCCGTGCCTTTCGATCTGCCATCGGCGGTCCGTCTGGCGTGATTAAACAATCACGTGTGTGTGTGCACGCACAGAAAATGACAACGTCCCCACGCCTCCGTGTTCGCCTTAACAGAACGGGACCCCCCACCCCAGCGATAGCTTCCTGGGGTGCTTGGGGATTACGAGGGCCTGCTCCTCAGAATACGTGTCAGCTCGCCTCTGACACCTGGGGCTGGTGGGGGCTCTGACGTGATTGGTTACATAGGGTGTGACGGCGAATGGCTCTGTGGACACGTGGCAGGACCCGTGTTATCTAGTTGGAATCCAGAACCTCTTCACAGTTCCCGAAGCGTTTCCCCAGCCGTCCTCTCGTCCGGTCGGAGATGACCTCAGCTTACGGGAACCCTCCTTGCTGCAAACTGCCACCTGCACGTTGTTTGTCCCCACCTTGGGCTCGGCAGAGGGTCCACGTGCAATGGCCAAGGGGGTGGCCGAGGGCGGGCAGACGCTGAGACTCACAGAGGAAGGCTGGTGAAGGGGGCCGTGGGGACTGTCTCCCGTCTCTTTTGTGGGTGGGGGAGGGGATTTGAAAAAGTATTTTGCTCTGCAGAGCTGGGCGGGAAAGGGGGTCTCACGAAATGGGACCCCCTCCGGTACAATGAAGGGCTTCCCGTCACCTGGCTGTCCTCTTAAGAAGTGGACTCGGGCAGCCGGGACAGGTGGGGAGCTCCCGGTCTCAGAGCGTGCAGCAAGATGGTGATCCCCGGGCCCCTGGCTTTGGATGAGGATCCAGGGTGTGGGGACAGCCAGGGCACACGAGGCTGTGAGTCCCGCGGGCCAGCGGCTCTGTTCCGGCTTGCCCTCGCCGGCGTGTGTAGTCCAGCAAAGCCCCTCCCCCTGCTGGGCCTCAGTTTCCCTTTCTGCAGCAGTATGAGGAGGAAGTGAGGTGGCCCCCGAGACCCCTTCAGACTCTCTCATGCTCGAGTTCCACAGGGCGACAGGGCTGTGACGTGCACAGCGCTCAAGGAGGAGCTGGGGACATTGTCACCATGGGAACTGAGCCGCGAGGTGTCCCGGGGACATGTGGCTTTGGCTGTGCCTGCCACCCCCGGCCACGCCCATGCTGGACGCGGACTGGAGAGCAGGCTGAGCTGTGCTCCCCGAGCAAACTCCCGGGGCGCGGGGCGAGGCTGGAACCGGCTGCACCCGGAGGCAGCCCTCGCCGTGCCACGTTGCGCCCCCCGCGTCCGCAGCCAGCTGACCGCAGGACAGCACCCACGGCGCAGGCGCAGTAAACACGACTTCGGCCGTCTGGAACGGTCCATCGCCGCGGTGGCCCCGGCCAAGCGCCGAGAGGAGGCTCTGGAGGTGGCGGGTCCCCCTCCTGGCGGAGTAGCATATTTTTTCTGTAAAGGACCTCCCCAGAAATATTTTGCTCTCTACTTCTTTTCCCCCCAATTCTAGGGAAAGTAGAACTAATC
>PVKZ01006846.1:0-29630 GCA_004027375.1 Macroglossus sobrinus | reverse complement strand
AACTTAATTTGAATTCCAAAAACACTGGCTCATTTACTGTGGGACCCTGGGCCACCGACGTACCCACCCTGGCTCCAGTGCGCCCTGAACAGCAGGCGCTGGACGCTGCCCACCTCGCCGGCTCTTGCTTCGAATTTTCACTTAAGCCACGAGTGGGGTGCTCGGCGAACAGAAGTCACGCTCCCTGTCCACATAAGCAAGAAGGTCCTCGGACGCTGGTGACGTAAATGGGTCAGGTCATGATTCCATCCCAGCTGAGTTTCCTGCGCTCACCTGCCTCTAGAGCACACCTGGGGAATTCTCGTCCGGAAGGATCCTGCAGAGAGAGAGGTCCCAGATGGGGGCTGCAGGCTGGCGAAGAAGGCTCCGTGAGGGTCTTGGAGTTGTGTGGCTGTGGCCCGGCGTCCACGCGTCCGGCCGATTCCAGCCCGTTCCTCCCTGTGCAACCCTAGGCGAGGCCCTCATCCCCAACCAGGGAGGCCGACGCAGCAGGCAGATTAGCTGAGCGGTTGCTCTCACTGCACCTGGACCCCTGGACGCTCAGCTCCGCTGGCCAGCTCGGAGGCACCGAGGCTGCAGGGAGAAATGCCCACAAGCCACCCTGTGCCTGGGGTGGGACTAGCAGCATAAGTTAAGGAGTCCCAGGCGAAATGACCATGCACAGCCCCTTGTCGAAAGGGCAGGGGGCGTGCTGCGGGAGGTACTCACGCAGAAAGCTTTTCTTTCCCTCGTGGCCTCGCCCTTGACCTCTGGTGGAGTGTCTACGTGCTAGGTACTGCCCTACTCCCTGTGCACGCACAGGGATAGGCGGGTGAAGGCAGACCCTCACAGGCACTAAGGGCCCCTAAACCGACATGGCGTGTGAGGGCTCAGCCCGCCAGCGGCAGAGCGGCCCCTCCTGCCAGCCACCGGGTGTCCCCAGCAGTGGGGAAGTCAAGTCAGGCACCGCCACTACCCCTGGACCCACAGCCCCGACCCATGGCGGATGGGCGACCCCCAAGAGAAGCTGCAGCCCAGAGCCATCCCACGGAGGCCCCGGGAGGCAGGCCAAGCCCCCGTGCATCAGATGACACTCACAAAACATAAATTCCAAGACAACATGACTAAGAAGGTCACGATGGGGACTTCAGCCTTAAACCTCAAGCATAGGCCCCTCTGGGAGTAGGCCCTGTGACTGCCCTGGCCACGGGCCCGTGAAGCCAGCCCGGCAAGAGGAGAATGACATCAGAATGGACCTCGCAGGCCAACCCCGGTGGGCCTGGCCCAAGCACTGGGCTGGACGCGCCTGGCTGCACATGGAGACCAGTGGCAGGCACCCTCCCAGGGGGAGAAGAGGACCCAAGTGACTTTGAAATCTCACCAAGCAGGAGCAGATTTCATGCAAGCAAATGAAACCCTCTTCCCCAAAATCAATGAACACCTCCAACCCTAGGTCAGCCAACACTTCCTGTCCTCTCCAGCGGCCTCTTTCAAAAACTCCGTGAAGTGACACCCCACCACGTTCTCCTGGTTCTTCTGCTGGGACATTATTTTTCCCCAAACTGCTTGCCCCACCCCCTCCTTAAAGGGACACGCTCGTGGGATGCAGGCAGAAATCTGGTCCCCTGAAGCCAGCTCTTCTGGAGAATAGACTCAGGCACGCCCTGAAATTCTGCCTACATCGTTGATGGGGGACATTCGTGCTAGCTAGTCCTTTGGCCTGGATGTCCTTTATTCCATGTGAGTGTCCCCTGTGTCCCCTCCTCAGGGGGCCCCCCCATTCCCGGTCACATCTCTCTGCTTTGTAAGCCACCACAGCAGCTTCCACTCTCATCCTGAGCCGCCCAGGGACAAACACTTTGTCTGGTCACGGCACTGTCCTTAGCACCTCCCGCGGCCTGCTGGCATGATACACCTTGCTCACGTGACCGGAAGTCCCAGGATCTCTGCTGGCCATCTTACGCCTTTGAACAGAGTACGTTCTAGTCATCAAGCTGAGAATAAAGTAAGAGACCAGAAGGTCAAGGGAGCTGGGGGAGAGGGGGAGCAAGAAGAAAGCCCTTTTGGGGGGGGTCTCACATTCTGACCCTGCCTCTCGGAGCACAACCGTGGTGCCTGGGCTGCACCCCAACCCCTGGCCCCAAAAAAACGTTTACTGGGCCAGGTGGTCCACTGACCCCGCCCCTGCCGCCCCCATCCCCGACCTGAGCAGCCTCGGTGACTGCGAGAAGCTCAGATCTCTGCCGCCTGGCCCCTCGTGGGACCTTAACCAGAAACCAAGATGCTAGGGACGGTTTGAAGTGATGCCTCCTCACGTCCCCACCAGAGTCACTGCCTGGAGGAGTTCCTAGCTCAGCCCTCGCACCCATCTCCTTTCCTTAGAGACTCCTGAGCGCAGTAAAAGAACCAGGACTCCAGACCAGGGGTCCAGGCTCCCGAGGGGTCACCCAGAAGCTGCGGGGTGGTCTGGGCACATCGCTTGGCATCTCTGGAGAGCAGCTGACCCGTCTGAGAAAGGGAATATAGACCATCTCCTCCTCCGAAGGCCATGCCGTGGGCTAAGAGCGTTGGGTGTCTGACACATAGTAGGCCCTCAGCTCCTCACCGTGGACCTACTGGGTGCTGGCATAAGAAGTAAGAAGGCCGTGGAACCACAGCCTGCCCACAGGAGGGCAGGAGATTGACAGATGCACTGGGTGTGAGAATGAAAGCATAAATAAAGCCGTGGGGACGTGGGGACTCGGGCTCCACCTCCCTTAAATGGGCACAGTAATGACACGGAGGTAGCAGACCTGAGCCGGTCATCCAGACAATGGAGACGAGAGTGCCTTCCCTCTCTGGGTGGCCCTCCTTCCCTCCAGTGCCCACCCCGTACCTGCAGAACCCGAGGGTGAGGGCCTCAGTTTCCCAAGCCGCGCGGCGGGCACAGGTGCCTGCACTCTGGGAGCAGAGGCCAGCGGGGCTGCACAGCTGGTGCACAGCTGGACGGCAGCGGGCGCCGCCGGGTGTCAGAGGGAGGGGCTCGCGAACGGAGTTGGGAGCTGCGGTCTCCGTCTGGGGGTGTCTGGCGCGGTCTCCACCCCACAGCTGAGGCCCAGCTGGCTCCAGGGCTAGCGCAGAAGACTTGGGGGACTCCTGGGCAGGAGCTGGGGCCAAAGCGCTGGACCTGGGATCTGAGGAAGCTGGGGAGGGAAGAGAAACTGTGTTGGGACCTGGGGGGAAGCTTCTCAGAACCCCTGTCGCACCTTCGGTGGTGTGTGCATGTGCGTGTGTGTGTGTGTGCGTGTGTGTGTGTGTGCATGTGTGTGTGTGCATGTGTGTGTGTGTGTGGCAGGAGTCTGCATAGAAGAAAAGGGGGTTCACCAAAGAAAAGCCACCTCTTTGAGGTCACCCAGATCCAGGCCGAGGTGGCCTCCCCTCCAACTCCGGTGGGCGCCCCCTCCTCCTCCACTCCCACCCTTCTCACCAAGACCCCCAGAGCTGCAGAACAGGAGAAGCGGCCCGTGCCCTAGCCTCGCCAGAGGCCAGGTCCAGCCTGGCTCGCCTCCCTCCTGCCTCAGGGCCTTTGCACTTGCTGGTCCCCCCCCAGGAGCAATTCTTCCCTTGGCACTCCTTGGAGCTCCGTGTGCCCTGCTCCAGGCTCCCCCTCACACTTCTGCTTCCGGCCCACAGGTTCCCTCCACGGGGAAGTCCGCCTTGCCCACTGGCACTGCGCTTCCGTCCCCCCTCAGAAGCATCATCTCCCCCTTGAATTCGCAGCTGTGTGTTGGTGTGTGGGTCTTGTTCAACGCCGCTGATGGAATAAAAGAACACTCTGCGAAAACTGAGGGCCTGGGTTCTGCCCAGACCTCCTCGCCCTTGGCCGAATCACGTGACACTTTCGAGCCTCTGTTTTCTGATCTGTAAACGGGGCTCAGGGAGGCCAGGAGCCAGCAGCGCCCAGCGCCCTTCACCTGGGCCAGACGCTCCGCTCCGGCTCCCCCTGGCTGCATGATCTTACCGAGTCATTCAACTCTGCGCCCCGTTTCCTGGTGTGTGAGGTGGAAAGACGAGCGGCTGCACCCCCTGGCAGAGAGGCTCCGTGGGTGTAATAACCCGTGTGCCCTGCTCTCAGGCGTCCGGGAGCACGCAAGGCGGCTCAGCATGCGTCAGCAGCTGTCTGTCAGGTAGGGACAGACAGGCCCACCGGGACGCCCCTCCCCCTGCTGGGATGCAGGTGACGTCATAGGCCCACAGATGGGGGGTCTTTCCCTTTCTCCCCCTGCCAGGAGTCACTGTGGTGCCCGTTTCACAGACGTGGAGCCTGAGTTTCAGAGCACTCGGCCTGCCATACACACCGCCTCCCGGTCCACGTGGCCCTCGCCGGATAGAGAGAAAACGGGGCCTATCAGAGAGCAAACGGGGTCTCTTTCCTAAGGAGCACCCCCAAAGCGCCAGAGTCCAGCCTTCCCTCCCGCAGCTCATCTGAGCGGAGCGGCGACAAATGACAGGGCTCCGGGTGGGAGTCAGGAGGTGCCAGGAGGACCAGACAGAGAACTGGTTGCTCTCAGGGGAGGTCTGAGGTTGCGCTAACCCCACGCCACCGTGCGCAACACGCCTCGCATAAGTACCGCAAACGCAGCCTGCAGCGCAGCCCCGCAGCGCAGCCCTGGGAGACCCCCGCCCTCCGGAAAGGCGGCGGCCCCCGCGGTCCCGCAGCGGCAGGCTGGGGTCTGGCCTTGGCGCCAGTAAAACGGGGAGCAAAGTTCGCCGTGCCGGGCGGGCGCTGCAGGCACCCGACTCAGAGTCCCGGGTCGTGCGCGGCCCTTCCTTGCCTCTGCCCCCAGAGGACACGTCTTGACTGCACCTCACCTCGGGGCCCCAGGCCCTGAGAATTAGGTGAACTTTAGGGGGGCGGCTCCAGCTCGTAGCAGAAGCGCGCAGTAACTTCTCGAGGTCAGCATCCGGGAGGGCGGAACCCGGGATGCTGGCCCCACCTTGGAGGCGCCGGCCACACTCCCTTGGCGTCTCTGAAGAGGTGCAGACGCTGCACCCCTAAAGTCGGCTCTCACGCACCCGTAATCAGCGTTCCATGCTGGCAATGCCCCGCGTCTCACTGATCCTTACGTGCCATACCCGTAATGCCACGACGACCCCGCACTTTATCTGTAAGGGGAGCGAGGCTCGGAGAGGTTAAGTGACTTGCCCAAGGTCACACAGGCTGTAAGTGCTAACACCAGGATTCCTAAGAGCAGGTGGTGTGACTCGGGGGCAGGCGACCGATGGAGGCGGTCCTGACCCGGGGCAGGCTGGCTGCCCCGAGCACGGCTTCCCCGCGGGGGCAGGGGCGCAGCGGGTAACGCGGTGCGCTATTCTAATCTGGCATGAGCGTTCAGCCAGCGGGGTGGGGATGTCCGGGGGAGGGGCCCCAGGTGAAGGAAGGAGAAACCAAGGCACCGCGGGGCTCTCGCTGCCTCCCCGTGGAAGGTCCTGGGTTTGTGCCCCGCCCCCCGCCCCGGCCTCCTCCCCGCAGCGCGCCTCCCGCACCCGCGCCTGCACCCGGCGTGCGCTGTGCTGCGCAGCTGGCTCCCATGCTCAGCTCAGCCACCCCGTCCCCAGCGGCTCCGAGTGGCTTCTCTGGGCCTCTGCCCCACCCCTCTTGCTGCGAGCGGGACCTCTCTCGGAACCCCATTTCTCGGGGTTTATCTCCCCACAATCAACGTCTATCTACCTCGGGGTCTTCTCCCCCAAGAGGACGTGCGCGCCAGTGTTCCCGGGGCCTCCCTCGGTGGCGGACCCCGCAGGAGGGTGACCTCGAGGGTGCACGTTCGCCTCCGTCAAGGCACCGAGACTTGAGCGTGGGCGTCGGTGTTGGCTGCAGGGCTGCAGAGCGCGCAGCCTGTGTGTGGGCTGTGCGCGGGCTGGGGGTCTGGCTGTATTCGCAGGTGTGACGTGCGTTGCACGGCATGTGTTTGGGAGCTGTCGTGTGGGTGTGTGTATCTGTTGGTGTGTATTTGTGTGTGTGGCTGGTTTGTGTGTTTGGAGGTGCTGGGTGTCTGTGCGTTGGTTTTCCGCGTGTGGCACCTGTGGAGCTGGTTTGGGGTGTGTCGGTGTGTTGTGTGTGCGATGATGTGTCTTGGTCTTGGGTGCCGCGTGCGTGGGGTGTGAGCGCGCACATCCGCGCTCTCTGTCGCCAGCCCATCCGAGTCCGGTGTCAGGCCCCGCGCTGCAAAGAGCAGAAGCTGTGAGCCCGCGGGGCCACGGGAGGGCGCTGTGGAGGAGGCAGGCGGGTGTGCCAGAGGGTCCCGCGGGGCCTGGAGCGGGGGTGCTGCGCGCCGCTGGAGTCGGGGGCGGGTTAGTGGAGCGAAGGGAACCCGAGAGCCTGCAGTTAAAACTCCGGGTGCTCCGGAGAATGGACGCCTGGTGGCCGTGGGCGGGGGGCAGGTTCAGGTGCTTGCGGGGACCGCCGCAGTGTCCCCAGCTCGCCGCCGCCGTGCGCGCCGCGGCGAGGGCGGGGACGCGGCTGGGGAGGCCGCACGGCCCCGCGGGCCCGGCCAGGCCGGCGCCAGCCGCCAAGTTGAAAGGCGGCCGCGGCCTCTGCTCGCCGCTTCCCATTGCACCCCCCGAGGGCTGCAGGCGGGGCGCAGGCCCGGGCCGGCCGGCTCACCTCCGGGCCCCACGCGCGGGTCGCTTCGAGGGGACCGTTCGGCGCGGGAGGGGCTGGGGGCGCCTCGCAGCTGTAGGCCTCGCACCGGGGGCCCCGCGCTTCCTGAGTGACAGCTGTCTCCACGGGGCCTCCTGCGCGACCTGGGTCATCAGCCCCGGGGTCAGCCAGCGAGCGGAGAAATGAACCCCAAAACTAGGTGCTCTGAGTGGGCGCTCTCCTGCGCCACCCCAGCTTCGCGGACCCGTGGTGACCCCCTGGGCCTACGCGTTAGGAGCGAGGAGCGCCCCACGTCCCCTGCCGCTTGGTGACCTCGCCCCTGCCCGGGCTTCCACGCCACGGCCCGCGGGCCTCCCGGTCCTGCCAGCGTGGCCGGGAGCCGAGCGTGCAGACTGAGGCTTCCGTCTGCTCCCCAGCAAAACGAAAGCGCCCTCACAGGCAGCGTGCAGGGCAGGTGAGACGCCCCTTTTGTCCCCCGAGAGACTGGACTCGCGGTCAGGACACAGACACGAAGGAGTTAAATTCTCCGTCCGTGTCGGGGTCCCCCCCCCCGCCCCGAGGCCCGTTTTCCAGCAACAAGCACTGAGGTGGCCTCTTCCAGGCCGGAACAGGCCCTGCTTGACCCTCGACGAGCCGGAGCGGGGCACTGTGGGGAAGCGCGCATTCTGATGTGGCATCAGTTCGAATCCCGGCTCTGTCCCTTACTGGCTGTGTGACCTTGGGGAAATCATGGAACCACTCTGGACCGCAGTCATCGCCCTCCTAAAAATTCTCCCCGGGGTGCTGGGAGGAGCGGAGGCGGCGACGGCGGGGCGCGGGAACTCGCGCGGACACCGGAGGTGGCCACTCCGCGCGATCGATCCGGTGTTTCCTGCCAGAGAAAGAAATTGATCCGTGAAGGATCGGGCCTGGGAACCTCCTGCCCGCTCCGCCCCCTCTTGATAAACAAGCAATCGAGTCTGAAGGACTGGGAAGGGGGGGGGGGAAGCAGTGCCCAGAGCGCCCCACCGCCAGTGCCCACCGGAACCGCGCGCGGGACGCGGCTCTGCGTCCTCGCCCCGCACCAGGAGCCCCTCGGACGCAGCAAACATTCATGGAGCGCCTTCTGCGTGCACGCCCTGGGGAGACAGGGAATGCGGGGGGCAGAACGGAGGGGCAAAGCCGGGGCTCTGCGAAGAGAGAGAGAAACATGCGAAAACTAGGGGGCCCGGGAGTGGAAGGAAGGAAACCCGGACCCGCGGCCAGCGACGGGGGGCGGGGGGCGAAGGCGGGCGCGGCGGGATCCCCGGGTGGGGGAAGGGCCGCGCCAGCCTCGCCTGCAGCTACCGCCGCGCTGGAGCCGCGGCGCGTCTGCAGAGCAGGAGCCCGTGCTCATTACTGCAATTACGTTGCTCTGAGTTTCCCTGGACCCTAAATTGTCAAGCTTCAAGGAGCCAAGAGGCCCGGGAGCCCGGGCCCCAGGAGACACCGATGCCGCCCCGCCATGGCCCTGTCCCGCGCTCCCCTCCCCCCCGAAGGAACTCCCGTGCTGCGAACGCGCCGAGAACTGAGACAATTCGGATCCACCCGGGATTCCCGAGGCGCCCTTCTGCACGGGGCTCGTGGACACGTCCCCCCAAAATCCTGGGGTTGGAGGAAGGATCCCCAGGCCCATTTTGCAGATGAGAAAACCGAGGAAGGGACAGAGGGATCTTCCCTGCCCAAGGTCAGGCGGTCAGTGGCAGGACTGGGGTGAACCCCAGCGGCTTGTCTGACGTGAAGTTCAGTGCCATCCCCAGGGCAGGCGGGTTCCCAGGGGTGTTCTACAAAAGAACCCGGGAGGTTTGTGGGGGCCAGGCTGTCCTGCCCGCGCTGCCACTCGGGCTGTTGAGTTGATAGATGGGGGAACCATTTTTGCTTCTGCGAAAAGCTGCGCCGCGCCTCAGCCCTCAGCGCCTCTAAGGGCCGCGTGAGCATGCGACTCGGAGGCCTCTGTGGGCGTAACTCTGCTGCTCTCTTGGGGACGCAGAGGCCCAGATTCGGGGTCCGCCGCGCTTTGGAAGCACAGAGGCCCGAGGCGCCCCCAGACTATTTGGAGCGGCAGAATGGCACTCCACCGCAAGCTTGCTTTTTTCCCCTTCGGGAGGGAAATTGTGACAAGTTCAGACTGCAGCCTCAGCCGCGGGGGCCAGAATCTTTGCGGGGCGACCTAGGCTGAAGGATCTGAGACCCAGGGTCCCCCGACGTGCCCACCAGCGCCTGCTTCGGGTGCGCGGACACAGCCGCGCACGCGCTCTCGGAATTCCCCGGCGGAGCTCGGGCCTCCGGGGCTGGAACCGCGCAGTGCGCCCGCGACTCCGTGTCCACACTGCGCAACGGTCCCCTTCTGTTGAGACATCCACCTTCCCCAAGTCCAACGCCAGGTACCTGAGGTTCTAAGACCCCCCTCGATCTGCGGGCCTCGCCTCGCCAAGGCTGCCTGGGGCAGTCCTGCGTGGAGCTTGAAGGCGCCGGCCAGCGGCCAGCGCAGGATCGAGGCGAGACGCTGGGGGAGAGGCTGGGGAGAGGCTGGGGAGAGGCTGGGGAGAGGCGCGCGCAGATGTGAAAATGAAGCCCAGGCCCCCAACTCCAAAGAGAACAGAGCGGCGTCTGAAACATAGTTGCCTTTATTGCCTAAGAGGTCATTTTCTGCCTACAACATCCTTGTAGAATCCGCCCCCCCCCCCACAGAAGGCTGAACTTGGCGCTCGCTCACATAGATTCTCCTGGAAGCCTGACTTTAACCTTCTCTATAAAAGAGAAAAAACAAGTTTGTGAGAATTGGGAGGCAGGGCTCATGCAAAGGACACGCCAAGGCAGGAAGGGGTCCGCCCTGGGTGCTCAGCCATTATTTTAGGGGGTCGCACTTGGGGGTGTGAAGGTGCTCACACTCTGGCAGTTTGGAGAGATCAGGTCCACAAAACCGGTCTACACCGGCGCAGTGATTTAGAGAAGGAGCGCCACGATGCCTCCATCCCCCCACCTGGCCTCCAGTGGGAAAAACAGGTTTAAGGGGGAGGGCATTGTCTGGATTAGCTGTCTGCAGTCATCAAACCGTTGGGGTGGTTCGCTTTGTTTTCACAGACAGGTTAAAAGGGGAGAAAGAAAAGAAAAGAGTCCTTCTGAGTCTCCTGAGCAAGTGTCGATTTCAGCTTAAAGTGAATTGGAAAATTGAGCCTAATTATCCCAGGTAATTGCTTCAATTCTCCACTTGACTTTGCTACGGCAGATCTGTCCTGTGGGTTAAAAAAAAAAAAAAAAGACACCCCTCTCTGTCCCTGAATATGTCCCTGTCCCCTTTGAAAGTGGCCGGCGTAAAACCACCCCCGTCACACGGAGAAGCAATCGGGTGTGTGTCTGTATGAAGAGATGGTAAGAAGTGAAATTCAAATAAAGGACTAAATCAGGACAGAGATCATTTCGTGTAGCTTAAAATTAATTTATTTAACAAATATAGCTATAATATAAATGATAATAAAATTTCAAATATACAGTATATTACACCCAATCCCTTCCAAAGGGATTCTCGAGAGCCACGCACATGTACTGTTAAATAGAAACAGAATTTTTTTAATTTTATTTTACTTTTTTTTTTTTCTGGTACTGGTAAGAGAGACTCCCTTCAACCTACCTTGGCAACGCGCGTCTGTGTCACCCCCGCCCACAGCGAACTTTTCACTGTTGCAGTTTTAAGGGTCCCAATGGAGGGACCCCGACCCATGGATGGCTCGTCTCTTCCCCTTTCAGAATCGTCCAGCATGGATTTCTCCGGGCTCTTCCCGCCTGGTGTCAGGGCAGGAGGCAGCGAGGATGCAGGAGACCTGGCCTCTCTAGTCCTGGTCCCACCACTCACAGCCGGGGACCGGGGGATCAGTTCCTTAACTTCTCGCCTGTAACACGCGGGAGGGGGGGGGTCTAGATTCTAGAAGAGCAGACTGGAACCTCCCCGTAACTTTTTGGGAGGGGATCAGACTTCAGAGAGTGGACTCAGGGAGCTGCTTGAGGGGAAACCAGGGCATTGAGGGGGAGGGGGCGCGGGATCCAGGGAAAGGGGCCAGGCCGTGCTGACCAGGGGACCTAGCTGGGTACCGTCCCTGCGGCTTGCAGAAGCCCAGGGCTGGAGGAATCAGCTGGCACCACTGGCCGGTGACCCTGGGCCCCTCTATGTCAGGTGGTACATGCTGTAGCCGACGTGGGCCGTGTAAAGTCCCACGGGAGCCACGGGCAGCGCGGCGCGCTGGAAGGGGCCAGAGGCGCCGTAGAGAGAGGCGCCGGCGGCCGCGGCCACGGCGGCGGGGCCGCCGAGCGGGAAGGACAGGCCGAAGGCGGCCGGGGGCAGCATGGGCTTGGCGGCCATCTTCAGCTTCTCCAGCTCGGCCTCCTGCAGTCTCTTGGCCTTGGCGCGACGGTTCTGGAACCAGATCTTCACCTGCGTCTCGGTAAGGCTGAGCGAGCTGGAGAACTCGGCGCGCTCGGCGATGGACAGGTACTGCTTCTGGCGGAACTTACGCTCCAGCGCGAGCAGCTGCGCCGTGGTGAAGGGCGTCCTCGGCTTGCGGTTGGTCTTGTGCTTGCGCAGGGTGCAGGCCGGGGGGCTCAGCCGCCCTGGCGGGGGTGGGGGAGCAGAGAGAGAGAGAGATTAGCAAGGGGCTAAGAGAGCAGCGCAGGAGCGCCGTCTGCCCACAAAGCAGTAAGAAGAGTCGAGAACCATGCCCGCTACTCATTTTCTGCGCAAGGCACTCGGGAAAGATCTACGATTGCCAGCACGACCCCAGCGGCGGGGACAGTCTCGTCTACCTTTTTCATTTTTGCAAATGAGGAAACTAAGATTTCAGGTGAAACGCACCCATGTTCAAGGCCCCAACATGACAAGTGGGAAGAGGCGGGCCTGCCACAGCTGGGCCTCCTCCCGCCGCCAGCCAGGCAGGTCGGGGCCCCGGGGGGTAGGTAATAAGGCGGTTGGAACAGGCAGGAAAAAGCCCTGGGCCCAGTCCACGGCCACTTGTACCCAGACACGGCTCTGCGCCCACCAGGTGCTCAGCGCTGGGCCAGACCCAAGTGGCATTCTCCAGACGCCCCAATCCCACTTTCCCTGGGAACCGCGAGTTTCCCCAGGGTTCTAAGGGCGGTGCCCTGGGAGGGGCTGCTGGAACGAGGCCGGCTGTCATGAGGGTTACCCCACGGCCAAGTCTCTTAAATATACGAAGTGCCATGTGGCGGGGAGGTGGGGAGGGAGGGGAAGGCGGCCCGTGCTATTCCGGCTGCTGCTTCTGAGCGTCTCAGCTGTCTCTGGGGGCCTCTCCCACCCCTGGCGCCTGGGCCCTCTGGTCACACTCAAATGCGTGTGTGCATAGGGTGTGTGTGTATATGTGTGCAACGAGACTCCTCGCCCTGTGTCTCACTCCGAAGACATCAAACGTGCCCGGCTGTCTTTTCCTAATGGCTTCAAAACAGGCCTGGAGGCCGCGCAGGGAGCGAGGCCCGGCTCAGGGCTCCCACAGGTCCGGGACTGAGTTTGCGGAGAGAACCAACCAACCGCTGCCGCATCCGGCCGCAGCTGGCGGATAAACCGTGGAGCGAATTACACCCAGGATGACGGGGATCCACCCCCCCCCCCGCCCCGACTTTAGAATCGGGGCAGAGTCCCTAACTGCCTGATTTCTAAGTGCTGGAAAGGACGCTTTGCTTACGCAGCAGCAGCTCCCCTCTGGGGTAAAATGAACTCGAATTTGGAATGTTTCACCACGCGGGTTTTGCCTAATTATGCATGTTTTCATGCCTAAAAAAAAAAAAATTAAAAAAATAAAGATCCTTTGGGCCTTCTGGACCACCAGGACGCGAGTCAAACGAAATCTCGCGTTAACGTCCCTCTCCTTGCCCCTCCGAGGCCACCGAGAGAGAGGCGGGGGAACAGTTGGCCCCCAGCGCGCGCTCCGCCAGGACACCCGAGGGGCGGACGCTCCCCTCGGCGGGCCCGGCCCAGCCCAGCGCTGGGCCAACCTTTTCAGGCCGTGAGGCTCAGGGGAGGGGCTGGCCTTCCAAAGACGTTTAAGGCGCAGATAAAAATCATTCCTTAGCATCACCATTGAATTCGGGTGGCTATTATGCCGCGCGGAATAATCGGAGGAAGCGAGGAAAACTCGGGAATTTCCCGTGCTCCCGAAATATCTCCGAGCGCGGTCGCTGCGCCGAGGAGCCCGGGGGGCCCGCGAGGCCTCGGGGCGACCCCGCCGGCGCCTTCGGTGGCTTCAGTCCGCTTCAGCGGCCCAGTTCGAAGGTTGGGGAGCTTCCGACCGGATTGGAGGGGGTGCCTTCCACTAGGCGACCTGGCGCCCCGCCCCCTCCGCTGGACCTGAGCGTCCCCCTCCCCTCCCCCCCCAGTGGTCCATCTACCCAAAGCACCAAGGATCTTGAGGGGGGAGGGGAATTTAGAAAGCGCTGCCGATCCTTCCCGTAGAGAGACACTTTACTGCGGCGTGGGGGGGGGTGGGCACGCGGCTTCCACGGAGAAAGTGAAACTCCGCGCGCAGGGGACATGTCCGCGCCGCTCGGACCCACCGATCGGGGGGTACCGACGAGGCAGCTGGACTAGGGGGTCAGACGGGGGAGAGCGGGGATTTCTGCGGAGGGGTGGTGGGGGCGGGAGAAGAGGGTGCTCCAACACCCGTGTTCTAGAAGCAAAGTCCCACCCTCCCAGCCGCCTAGCCAAGACCAGGATCCCGCGAAAGTGGACCGAGCGCCGGGCCTCAGCCAGGCCTCGAACCATCTTCCTGGGTGGAAGCGGGGAGCACGCAAACCCCGACCTCCCCGCTCACGGAGAGGCAGCCCGGCTCCAGGTGCGGGGCTGCAGGTATGAAAACGCCGGAGACAAGCCGGCGCCGGCGCCGGCGCGCGGCCTGGCGCCCCCGGGTCCCGCATCCCCGCCCGGCCCCCTCCCCCGCCGCCTGGCTTCTGGCTACTCACTGGCCGGGGGCGGGGAGAAGCGAGGGCTCTGCATCCACGGGGTCCTCTCGGACTTCTCGGGGCTCTCGGCTTTGACCAGCGCATCTTCTGGCAGCTTGAGGAGTCCTCCCACCGAGAAATGGCCGAGCGTCCGCGGCGAGGACGGCGCGTCCGCGGCGCCCAACGACCCCGGCCGGGCGCCCAGGGGCTGCGCGGAGCCGCCCGCCGCCTGGGCGCTGTCGGAGGCCGCCAGGGCGCTCTCCTTGGCCCCGGGCTTCCTGTGGTCGGCCATGAGCGCCTCCACGCTGAAGGGCAGGAGCGAGGGGGACACTTTGGGCTTGGCCCCCTCCTCGTCTGCGCCCATGGCGGCCGCCGTGGCCGTGGCGGTGCTGGGGGCCGGGCCCCCGCCGCCCCCCGCTGGCTTGCCGAAGGCGGAGTCCTCCACTTTGATACCGAGTGGCAAAGAAGTCATGTCAGCAGCCGGGGCCATGCAGAGCCGGGCCCCACCTCCAGCCGCAGCACGGGCCAGCCGCCGCGCATGGGCCTCGGGCGGGCTGGGAGCGCGGCCGGCTGCTGGGGGCGCCCGGGGCCCTGGCCGGGCGGGCCCTCCCGCGCGCGCCTCCCGCCCCTGCCCCTGCCCACAAGGCCGGCTCCGGCGCTCCGGGGCCTGGCTAGCCGCTGGCGCCGCCGCGCAGGCCGAGCTCCCGGGCGCACTAGCCGGCTCCAGGTCGGCCGCTGCTCCCCAGAGAACTTGTTAATAAGGAGAGGCCCGGGCGGCCGCGGCCAATCGGCGCGCGAGGGGGCGGGCCCGACGGGACCCATTGGGCCGCGCTCCTGCAGACTCGCCCGGGGACGCGCCGGGCCTCGGGGCGCGCGGGACGGGGCGGGGCCCCGGAGGGCAGCGGAGGGGAGGGGCGGGGCGGGGGGGGGGGACTTTTCCTCTGAGCAAAAGCCCCGCCGCCTCTCTCGCTGGGTCCCCTTGGGTCTCTGGGGTTTTTTTTTTTCTGGGTTCCTGGGTTCCCTCGTTCTCGTCCCTTCCCTTCTGACCCCCTCTTCTCCCCTTCCCTTCTCGCCCCTCTTACCCGCTCCTCGCATTTTTTTTTTCCTCTACCCTTTTTTTCTGCTCCTCTCTCTTACCTTTCGCTTCAGCCAGTGGCGGTGTCCGTTTTGCTCTGCGCCCCGTCCCCGGCCCGTCTCCCGCTCTTCCCCACCGCGACGATCTGAGCTGAGGTCCTGTCTTCCGTACTCCCTTCCTCCAGCAGTTCAAAAAGCCTGCATCGTTATTTGATCTAGTAGAGAGACGTCGTATTCATTGATTTTTTTTTTTAAAAAAAACACCTTCACGTTCCTTCCTCGGCTTCAAGGTTCAAAACTTTACTTCCGCCTAAAAGTGGGCCGTTGTCTCTGTTCTAAGCGCGGAACCGAAGTTGGCCTTCACAAGCCAGGCTCCGGGGACTGCGGGTGTTAAGGAGGAGAATACATAATAGTATCCGGAGTGGATCATCGATTTTCATCCTTGATGATGGGTGCTTTCCCCCCCCCCCCACGCTCCCCGGCTCTAACTTCTCTGGCACCCGGCTGGGGGAAGGAGCCGCTGGGTGCTTTTGATACAGAACTGACCGAAATGAACCCAACAGGAACGTCAGCGAAAACAGTGATCTGGCCTCAACGTGACCTCCAACAGAGCGTCCGCGGACACAATAACAGTCCCGGTCCCCCGGTCGCTCGGTCGCTCGCTGGTCGTGGAGGGTGTGTGTGTGTGTGTGGGGGAGCCAGGAACATTTGGGGGTGGCGGTCGCGGGAAAGAGACCGGTTCTTGGGGTGGATCCTTGGGGCTGGGCATGGAAACGTGTATTTTGCCAATTTCGGGGGAAACGTGATTTTAGTTTTTGCAGTTCAAAAAGTAAATAAATAAATAAAGGGACATGGGTCGGGGGTGGCGGCGGCGTGAGGTCTGCGCACAGCGGGGGTCGAGGCCCTGCCATTTCCCGCGCGGTGGCTTCATGGCCCCTTTTCTCCCGCCCGGGCCCAGGCCCCGCGCGGCTCCCGCAACGGCGAGCAGCGGTGATTGGCGGCTCACTCCGGCCCCGCCATTGAGGACCGCGGGGTTCTAATCTCCAGGAAACACAGGGGCTGCCGTGGCCATTGAGGGGTAATTATCCGAGCGCGGAGGGACAGCGAATTCCCTCGACTTTTAACGGAGCAGCAATAAAAGCAGTAGATGAGGGGCGTCCAGATTAAGAAAAATGAATGACTGGAGCGGGAACGTTGTTACTCCGGACCGCGTCCGGGGTCTGGCGGGAGGGGTCTGGCTGCGGACGCACGGCGGCGATCCGCAGCCTCGCGTGTGTCCACAGGCTCAGAGGCGTGCAAGGCCACGCGGGCCGGCCTCGGGGACACGCGCGTCTGTGAATTTTACGTCGCCTCTCCAGATTTCTTACACACCCCAGGCTATAACACAAGCACTGGACAGGGTTCGGGGGCCTCCAGCCCTTGTAGGGCCCAGCTGGAGGCGCGCTGCGTGGACGAGGCCTGCCGTAAACTCGCCGTACCTCTGGAGAGTAAGGACGAATAGGGAATGCGCGGGGAAACCGAGGTCCCGCAGTGAGTGAGACTTGAGGGTAGTACAAGGACGGAAGGTGAAACAACCCCACTTTAGAGCTGAGCGAACTGACGCTGAGCACTGCGCCCGGCCAAACACCTTGCTGGCAGCCCGGCCCTGACGGCGAGCTCACTGCTCGCACTGGCACTTAAACTGTCGCCAAAGCGGCCCGCTCCACCCTCTGCACCCGGGTGAAACGGGGGGGAGGGGAAACCGAGGCTTCTTGGTTTGGTAGGCCTGCCTTTAAAAGGCGGCTTTGCTTTGTTTGGCCCTCGTCTCCCATTTCCAAATGTTGGACTCCTAACTTACTTTGAGAATCCAGTGGAACTAAGAAAGTTCTCCCTAGAAGAATGTGCATCGGCTATGACAATTTCGGGGGCTCTGGGCCCACGTGGAGTCGCCGCTAGGAGCCCCCTGCGTTAGCGCAGAGCGGGGGCTCGAACCCCAGCACGGGCCACCGAGAGGGGTCTCGGAGCTGTCTCCCGCGGCGAGTGCAGCGCCGCCGGGCCTCCGGCCGCGGCCGGCCGGGCGGCGGGAGAAGGACCGCATGCTAATTGCGGGGATAAACAATCTGTCACGATCCCTCAGCGCGCCTAATAGGCAGACGAGAATGTTGTTTTTAGGCGCCAGCGCCGGCGGGATCAAAGGCAGCAGCCGGCGCAGGCGCCCTTGAAGTCGCGCCCCCGCCTCCGGGGAGCACACCGCCTGCACCCGCAGCCCCGGGGCCCCGAGGCTGCCCCCCGCCCCCGGGCACCCGGAGCCGGGCGGGAGCCCTGGTATCTTTTTAGGTCCAGGGTCTGGAATCCTGTCTGTCTGTCTGTCTCTCTCTCTCTCTCGCCCGGCGCGGCGGGTTGGCCGCGTGCACGCGATGCCAGGCGAGAAGAGTCTGGCTACAGGGCGAAGGGGGTCCTAGAGGCGACCCCGCTGGGACTCTCAGTGCTCAGAACAGAGCGGGTCCCTGCCCCTGGGCTGCGGGGGAAGATAGATGCTCGGGTTCGTTCCCAGAGACCCGAGTTAGCGAAAAGCACCCAGTGTCCCTGCGTCTCCCGGGGCGTGCCGTCCGCGCGGGGTGCGGGGGTGGGGGGGACGCACACGTTTGCGGGAGGTGAGAGGGGGGCCATCTCCGCGTGGGCGTCTGGGCAGATTTTCGGATTGCCCGGTTGGTGGGTTCCGGGAGCTGGCAGGCAGGGGGGGATTGGGGGGCCCGTGTCTGTTATCTGGCCGCCAGCTCTGACCCTCAGGCGCTGCTGCCGGCTGTTCTGCGCGCGGCCGCTGCAGCCCGGCCCGCCCGGGCTGTAATTCATACCTGGCAAGGGCAAGGCTGGCCCGCGGCAGATAAAGCTCCGGGCCCGGGCTCCGCTTCCATCCTCGCGCGCCCCCCTCCCCTCCCCTCCCTTCCAGCCTCGCCTCGCTCCATCGCCCCCCATTCGGACCTCTTAAATCACCCTCGTTCCCCAGCCGAGAGCCTCCGCGTTGCCAGTCCTGAAGACGGATTGTCCTGCGTCCCCTAGACCACTAACTAGGGGTGGCTTTGAGCTCCCCCCCAAGATATTTTAAGGGGTGTGTGTGTGTGTGGGGGGTGCCCCATCAGAGAAAGAGTGGAGTTGTAATTAGACCCTGCACCCCCCAAATATGACTTTTTGGAGAAATCCCGTCTTAAAGGCCGCGGTCACCATCTCGGTCGGCATTGCCACGGGGACTGGAGGAGCCTGCAGGCTGCACCCCCTACCCCCTCACTGGGGCATTCGCTGTCGCCTTCGTGGAGTTTGTGTTTATGCTCCTCCCCCCTTTCCCAGCGCGTTTTGTGGCCTCGGCCCAGGAATCCTGCGTGCCTTTTTTTAAAACGGGCAGCTCAGTGGGGTCCCCCGGCAATTAGCGAGCCCCAAACAGTCCTCTGTAATAGAATGAATGTGCTATGAAAACCGATTACGCGGAACGATTTATTTTGGTGGGAATTCACCAATCTCCAGGAGGGCGGGGAGGAGGAGGAGGAGGGGGGGGGAGGAGGTATTTTGTCCTGGGAGGAGGGAGTTGACGCGGGGAGACAGAAAGCGCGACCTCGAGATCTCGAAACCTGGGGAGGGGGCCTCCCGACGCCGCGTCCTCGGGTCTCTCGGCCTCTGTCGCCTAGAACGAGCGGCCGGGAGGCCGAGGGGTGGGAGGAGGTCCGGGCGGCTCCGAGGGCGCGCGATTCGAGAGGGTTCCAGGGCCTGGAAGAGCCGAGAACTCCGGGGAGCCGGCGGCTCCTGGCCCGCGCGTTCCGGAGCCCAGATCCGGAGTCCCACGCGCAGTTGCTTTCCCCGGAGCGGGGCTGACCTTAGGCCTTGTCAGGGGCTGGGCGCCCTTCCTGAAGGCGAAGCAAAATAAATAAATAAATACGTAAACAAGCGAGCGAGCGAGCGAGCAAGCGGGCTACTTGTGAAGAATGCTTTCTCCGTGCTCAGCCCTCCGCTTCCGCGCGCTTCGGTGGGCCCAGGGTGCGCGGCGGCAGCGCCCAAGGGCGGTGGGTGTCACGCGCGGCGCCAGGGAGAACCCCAGGGCCTGACTCCCCGCTCCGGCCCGCCCCCCCCTCCCCGCCCCCAACGGGCCTCGTTCTTCTGGCTCCGGCCGCGGCTTCCTGGTGTCTTTAAATTCGGAAAGGGATGAGCCGACCTGGATCCGCGGGGTGGAGGGGGGAGGGGGGGAGGGGCCCCCCCTTTCAAATAAATGGCCAAATGAATGGGATCGCGACGTGAGGGTGCACTTGGGGAAGATGAAAGCGCAGGCCGGCGGGCTCCTCCCTGAGCTCTATAATTATAGATAATATATCCCATTTCAAAGCAATTAGACCAATCAGGCGTAACGAACCACTTTGCTGCCGACGAATAACAAAGGCGCGCTGGTTATTTTAGCCTGGAGATGTCGGGGCAGACCCTGAGGCTCCGGGGGGAGGGGCCCCCAAACGTCTTCCACCCCTGCACTGCCCACCTTGGGCGGAGGAATGCCCGCCCTTCTCCCCGCAGCCTCTGCCCAGCCCGCCGAGGGCCCGACTCCGTTCCAGCGGGGGACCTGGAGGGACCAGGGGCCGCAGGGAACTGGCAGGAAGAAATCTGACTTATATGGAGCTGGGTGTGAGGTCTTTTGTCAGAGGTTTCACAAACTTTATCCGATTTAATCCTCTTCACCCTAGGAGACAGGTATTATTATAGCTCCTCCCCCCCCTACTCCGGATGAGAGAGCAGAATCAGAGAGGTCAAGTGTCTTGCCCAGAGCCACCCAGCTGGTTAGTGGCGGCGACGGGGTCTGGACGCAGGTGGTTCTGAAACCCCGAATTCCACTCATTCCCCGCAGCGTCTCCCTCGCCGCGCTTCTGCAAGGCGCAGTGTATTCAAGGAACCGCGGATGCTGGCGATGTCGCGGGGGACCGCCCCCCCCAGCCCCGCCCCACCCATGAAATGGGTCTCCGGTCCAGCACTCACTACACTTCTCTCCTGCTCCTTCCTGCCCGCTACCTGCCTCCCTCTTGAGAGTCTTGCAAAATGCCCCATTTTCCCGTGACTTTATCAGATAGGGCTGTGAGCGGTGGTGTCACCAGCCCGAGACCACGGGGCCATTTCTTGGGAGCCTCAGTCGGTCGGCTTGAAAATGGGCACGTTCGCTGCTCCTCAGCTCGGACGGGGAGCTCGGTCCTCGCGGCCACCGCGGCTGCACGTGGGCCGCACCGCGGGGCGCTGGGGACACCCGGCGGCGAGGCGCGCAGAGCCTTCCTCTGGGCCTGCCGAATGCCTCCGCTGCGGGGGGGACGCGACAGGGGAGGGCCGCCCCGCCAGGTGGAGAGAGGCCCAGGTGCCTGTGGAGGTGAGGAGCCTCCGATGTCACCCCTAACTCGGCAACCCCGAGAAAGAGACGGCTAGAACTCAGGCGGGGAGGAGACGGGCAGGTATCGCGATCAGGGGACGCGGAGGGCAGAGAAGCCCCCATACATGGCGGAGGACCCTCTGTGGACACCGCGAGGCGCAGAGTCCAGGAGCCTCCGCGATCCAGACGCTTCTGAAAGACCCTCAACCTGGAGGGAAGTGGAAGGCGAGTTTGGGGTGAGCAGGAAGGCCAGAGCTGAGAATGGGGAGTCCAAGGGAATCAGGGAGTGTACCCTGGAAATATGGCCTGCGAACCCCCACCACCACCCCCGCAGTCTCGGGACCCTGGGAGGGGCTGGGAGGGGCTGGGAGGGGTCCTCGGGGCCCAGTCCATCCCGGTCAACGCTGGTCCCCCACAGATGCAGGGAGGCGGGGCTTGAAGGGTTGCGGGAGACCTTGGCGCCCCCCCGCACTGCGACTTCCGCACCCCGCCCCCTCCCCGTGCCCCGCTTTCTTTTGGTCTCTCACCATCTAGTAGTCCCTGGCTTTTTGACATTTCTTCCCTGCATCCATCCATCTCTCTCTCTCTCCTTCTCTCTCTCTCTCTCTCTCTCTCTCTCTCTCTCTCTCTCTCTCTCTCTCCTCTCTCTCCCCTTCTCTCTCTCAAGCGCGTCTCTCTTAGCCTCTTCCAATGGATCTCTCAGCCTCTCTCTGTCTGTCCCTCTGTCTCTCTCCATCACTGTGTCTCTATCCTCCCCTGCCCGTCTGTCCCTCTCTCGAAGTCTCTCTCCACCCTCCACCCCCACCCTGTCCCCATGAGTCAGCCGGAATCACTGTCCTCGAGTCACTCAGAAGCTAAAGCGACTCCAGCGAGTCCCTGCACACGATTCCGGTTCTGCTCGCGCCGCCGCCGGGGCCTCGAACTAGTAGTGACTCGTCGGAGCCCCAGTTTCCACCTCCGGACCACTAGCCGCGCACAGGGCTGTCGGGGGAACCGAGAGGACCGTGGCAAAGGCCGCGCGGGCCAGTGCCGGCGTCCAGTAGGTGTGGCTGACCCCAAGGTGCCGGCTCAGAGGCCTTCACTTCCCAGAACCCGCGTGCAGGGCCCTCGGGAGGACGGGGGGAGCCCGCGGTGCGTGGGTCTGGGAGGCCATGCGCCCTGCTTGAGCCCGCGACCCAGCTGGGAGCGACGAGGCCCCACCCCGTGCTTGCCTCCCGGCCACTCAGGACGCCTCCTGAGGCCTCAGAGAGGGACCGCACGGCCGCCGGGAGTCTGCCCTCCTGCGCTGGGTGTCCTCGGGACCTCGGCCCCCGCAGGAAAGGCGGCTCGCCGCGCGCGCCCTGGACTCCGCTCCCTTGCGGCCTTCGCGATCCTTGGGCCTCGCTTGCCCCGCCCGTGGGCGTGAACGAGGGGTGCCCACCTCCTAAAGCGAGCTGGGTGCCGGCCGCCGTCCTGGGTGCAGCCTCCGGAGGGCTGGGTGCGGAAGAAGCTGTCTGGGAGGTGTGCGCTACGGAGCCCCCATGTTTGCAGGCGAACAGGCCCCAAGAGGAGGTTTCCCACGGGCTGAGCCGGAAACGGACGGGCCTGGCATCAAGATGCGGGCTGCTCAGCCCCTGAGCCAGTGCCCACCCTTCCCGGTCCCCAGGGAGGTGAGGAACCCTGGGTGTGTCCCAGGGCACCTCTAGGCCGGTCCCCTCCTGTGACCTGTGGCTTGCACCTTTGCTCCCTGACAGAGGACCCTGGCCATCCGTGAGAACTCAGGAGCAAACAACTGTAAAGTGCTGTGCACACCCGCGCCCTGCTGAGATTAAAGGCCCCGGCCAAGGCCAAGGGTGAGTTCTCGCAGCGGGTGGGGTGGGGGTGGCTGGAGGTAACCCGCTGTGACTGGGCACCTACTCTGTGCTCCAGGTGGGCGTCTCCCTTTCCAGATAAGGAACTCGAGGTTCAGAGAGGGGAAATCGCGCGGTAAGAGCCCCGTAGCTGGGCCCGGCGGGCACCAGTCAGCACCCATGAGCGTGATGGGGGAGGATCTTAATCGTCACCTGCGCCCAGTCCCTGCACGGGTGGGTGGGTGGCCGTGGAGCTTGTCAATGCGGAGACTTTGATCCAGTTCTGCTTTCCCCTGCAGGGAGCGGGGCGGAGCAGGCTCCCCCAGAGTCACGGGTTCCAGGTGCGCGCGGACCTGGCCGGGTACCCGCACTTCCTGCAGAGCCACGCCCCTAGCCACGCCCCTCCGGACTCCAGGGAGTCCCTCCGCATGCGCAAGTGACGCCGCGTCCTGGCCCTCCGTTACGGCATCTGCGTAAAGGCTGCGCTGAGTCCCGCCCGCTTTGCCATCCTGCCCCAAGGCCCTTGAGGAGGATCGGACTCGAAGGAAAACCGGCGGCGCCCAGTGCCAGGACGGGGAATAATATTTTCCGTTAACAAATATTAAACCATTGCTATGGCCAAGCATGGTTCCGAGCTCTTAATTCACGTACTCCCGACAGCATCGCTGCTAATTTTATCCCCAGTTTACATATGGGAAACGGGAATGAGACCCTTTACATGAGCAAAAGCAAACATGAAGACGCGAAGTGCTCCAAAATTTTCTCCCCATACCCCAGGGGATTTGCAGCGATCCCCCATTGCAAAGAGATCCTCCCCTCGGAAGACTACTTGGGGGGAGCAGAGAAGGCTACGCACGAGGTGTGCCCCCAAACCCACAGGGCCTGTTCCTTCCGGCTGCTCAGCTCTGGGGGAGGGGTGGTGTGGCCCTTGGGGGGGTAGCAGCTCCCTGGAGCAAGGCTTCGTGTGTCCCCGGGGGTTAGCGCCCTCCTGGGTCCTGGCAGAAGAGGGGGCATCTCCGAGGGGCGCCGAACCAGGACTGGCAGGCAATGTCAGAATCAGCGGCGTGGAACCCCTCACCTAGAGCAGCCCCCTCTTGGGCCAGCTCTGCGGAGGGCGTGGGGTTAGGGCCAGAGAGCAGAGCCTTGGGGACAAAGGTAAAGTCAGTCCTTCTTAGTATCGATCAAATAGTTCTCCGATGAGGTTTCGGAAAGAGCGCTGGTCACCTTTCCTCCGTTTGCTGGTTCTGCCGTGTTTCAATCCCTTCTGAACTTGAAGGCGAGTTCCAGCTGCCTCTTCCTCTGAGACAGGAAGCTGAGGCCGGGAGGGGTCAGATGATGTGCTGGCTGTCACTCAGAAAGGCCTCCTCTGTACACTCCGGGTGCAGCGGGGGTGCCCCTGCCTCCATTCCCCAGCGCCCTCCCTGGCCACGGACTGTGGACAGTGGGGGGGGGGCGTGAGAGGTGGGGCCATGAGAGGCCCCGCCCTCCCCTGCGGGGGCGGAGGGGGTGCCCCCAACCCCCCTGGGTTTCTCTCTTCCCAGCCGGGGATGCAAGACTGCGCCACCTGAGGGACCCTTCCTTCCATCCCCGCGGGGACCTGGGATCTGATCAAATGGTGGGCCCCTGGCCGCAGCCCCAATTAAGTGAAAATAGATCCGGCCTTATCAGGTTCAGGCGGCGGTCCCCTGGTGGTCCCGCGGTGGTCCCGGAGGGTCCCTGTCTGTTTGATTTTCCTGCTCAGACACACTTGTTTAAACAGACCCCTCAGGGCCTCCAGTAACCTGAGCCAGCCCGAGCGTGATTGCAGGTAAGGGGATCCCGCTCAGAGGGCTGGCGTGGGAGGTGGGGGGGGGGTGCGTGGAGAGGACCCGGAAGCCACCTTTGCAACCTGGAGGAGGCTCCCGGGTTTGCTCCTTATGCTCGAACCCCGGCTCCATCCCTTTTAGCTTCTGAGAGATTTACTGACCCTCCAGCCCGCCTCTGTCAGGTTGGGTGGGGATTAAATGAGTAAGAACACCCTGAAGCGCTGGCGGGGGGCGGGGGGGATGCCTGGCCCAGTCCCAGGGCTTAACGACCTGGGGCACTGTCGTCCAGTGGTGCTGAGTCTGCTTCTGCATCGCAGGGGCCGGGGGAGGCAAGTCCCTCGCCCTCCTCCTCTAGGTGGGCGAGGAGGCAGGTCCAGAGAGGTCCAGGACTTAGATTGGCCAGTGTGGGGAGACTGCATCCCAACCCAGCCCTGCGCCCCCAAAGCTGGTGTTCTTTCTGCCCCAGCACTCCGAGGACCCCACTGTCCCCCTGAGGCTGGGGATCAGTGTCCTCACCTGCTCCCAGGGGGGAGGGGCGGAGCACAGTGGAGGGGGAGGGTCTGTGGAGGCAGCGATCCCCTCCCCCCAACACTATCTCCTAATCCTCTCTTCCCTCCCCTCCAAGTGTGGCTCCATCAACAGCATCTCCTGGCTCCTTGCTGTGGCCCACACCCTCCTGCCTCAGAGCACCCTTGCTGGCTGTTCCCTCTGCCTGAGATGCTCTTCCCTCCGGTATCCTCACAGCTCCAACGCCCACGTCCTTCCAGGTCTGGTCTCAGATGTCGCCTTCGCAGAGCCGGCTCTTCTGACTACCCCCAGGCAGTGGCTCCCTCCATCCTGCTCCGTTTTGCTCCACAGCATCTGTCGTTGTCTGTCTCTCCGCACTCACACTCAGCCCCGTCAGGGTGGCTGCTTCTTGTGCGTGTTGAATTATAGTGGACGTCCGAGTTTCCATCAGTCCCACAGCGCGGTAGGTGCTTGCTTGTGCTCGTGGCTCTCTCTCTCTCTCCATCACCTCGCACAGGACCAACACGTGGCAGCTGCTAATAGATATTTCTGAACGTCTGCTACATCTCCCGCATCCTCGCCCTGACTTTAAGAACGTTGCTTCATCGCGCCTCAGTTTTCTCATCTGAATAAGGGGCCTATGAGATCTATACTCACTTTACGTGATGGGGAATGAATGAGAAAAGCGTGTGAGGCGCTTGGCGGTGCCTGGCACGGTGGAAGCCTGCAGTAAAAGCTTTTTTCTGACCAAAAGATGTCAGTGGGCTTTCCAGAAGATTCCTGCCATCACGTAGAGTGCTGTGACAAGGACGGCTTGGTGCTAGGTCTTTCGAGCACACCCCAGAAGATAAACCCGCTTTCCAGCCGACATTTCATCGGAGTCTGCAGTGACCGTCTGAGCTGAGCAGGAGGTGTCTGAGTCTTTTTGCAGGTGGAAGATCGAGACGAGGCCCAGAAAGTTGCAGACTCTTGCCCAGTTGTCGCACAGCTAGGGAGCTCGTTCACATTCTCCAGAGGACATTCTCGGCCCCTCCCGAGTCCCCATTCGGGGCTGGCAGCCAGCCTTGGACCTGACGCCGTCGTCCCTGGGAAAATAGTCGTGCAGGTTAAATAGGGCAGCTCCCCTGAGGACGACAGTAGGGCCCGGGGCGGCCTGTGGGGTGCGGGCCTTGGGGGGCGGTGGGAATGTGTTGGTCACTTAGGCCGCACAGGCCAGAGAGGTGACCCCAAGGCTCCCTAGCATCCCTTCCTGCCTTCCAGTGGTCCCCCGCTCTGGGCTTTCGGTTGGAGGAGGGCATGGGGCGCCGTGGGGCTCCCATCAGCTCCACTCTCCCATGAGGGCCTCTCAGGCCCTCATGATCCTGCGTCTACAACCCGTCCAGCAAAACAAAAGCCAGCCCAGCTCGGCCCGTCCCACCTCTCAGGCTGCAGTGTCAGCTCTGCTTTCTGAGTGGAGAGAAAGGCCTCCCCCCGACGCCCCCAGGGCTGGGCACTGACCCCTGGCGCCTCCCCCGATGCCCCCCCCCCCCCGAGGCCAGGCAGTGACCCATGGCGCCTCTGCTGGCCTGCAAGGGAGGAGTCCCATCTCGGAGAGGCGAATCTGGAAGAATTCTTTGGATGAGCATTTAGGCTCTATCCTCACGATGCCAAGAAGGGCAGAGGGGAGGGAGAGAGGAGGGATGCTGGCTCTGTGTGACCCACCGACGGGCGGGGAAACAGAGGCCGTGAGGGGTGGCACGTGGAGAGTATTAATCGTATAATAATTGACCCCACGACACCTGCCAGCCCCTGCGAGGCAGGCCCTTCACACACGCGCCCACGTCCCGTCCTCTTGGCCACGTGTGGTCTCCACGTCACGGTGGCAAAACGATGGGGGTGACAAGGTAGTTCGCCCTAGGCCACTCAGGGATGGGGGAGGGAGGGAGGGTCTGAACCTTGCAAAGAGTCTCCTCAGAGAGGAAGTTGTCACTTTGGGGGAGAACTGGGATGCTTGTGAAACCAGAATGGAAGGAAACAAGTGTTTGGCATCGAAACAAGAGTCCCAGGATGGAGCTCCCCACCCCCACACGTGTGGGTGGACATCAACAGTGGGGACAGCAGGTCGCTCCACTCGGCCGGAGCATCCGGGCGGAATTGTTCTAGAATCCAGAGCCAGTGGCTGGGTCTCGGCCAGGGCGGGGACAGAGGAGAGAGACAAGAGTAGCAAGAGGAGGAAAGGAGGGTGATGAGAGCCCGCCCCCAGCCCCACCCAGGTTTGCTGTGTGCGTGCAAAGCCCAGGATGGGCTGGGGGGCTCCAAAAAGGAGACGTGGGGAGGGGCCCTCACCCGTTTTCTCCTGAAGGGCGTCCCGCAGAGTGGCACCCCCAGGGTACGTCGGGGTGCGTGCGATCCAGGGCAAGGGCTCGTCGGCCCCGACGGCGGGACCTGGAATGGGCGTTGTCCTTGGTATCACGGTGGACGTTCATTGCCTAGAGCCGCGTCACGAGGGACCGCAGAATGGACGGCGCGGAAGGGACGGCTTAACCCTGTTTTCTCACAGATCTGGAGGCTGAACGTCCCAGATGGAGGGGTGCGCAGGGCCGCGCTGTCCCCGAGACTCGGTGCAGTCCGTCCCCGCCTCGTCCTGGCTTCAGAGGTGGACATGACCCCGGGTGCTCCCTGCGCGTAGCCACGTGGCCCAGTCGCCGCCTCTGTGGCCTTCTCCCTGTGGTCAGCTCATCGTCCTCCCTCTGCGTGTCGGCCACATAGGAAGACGCCGGTCCTCTTCTAAGGACACCGCTCGTCCTGGACCAAGGTCCCAGCCGACGCCAGCACGAGCTCGTCTTAACATCATTACTTCTGCAGAGCTGCTTCCGGGGAAGGCCCCTCTCACAGGTCTGGGGGTCCAGACTTCGGCGCCTCTTTTGGGGGGCCGCGAGGCCAACCCCGCAGGAGTGCGTGGGCCTTCCTGCTCTCCCAGGGACCTCTGCGGGGCTGCCGGACCCCCGAGCTCGGAGGCAGCCAGCTCAGAGCGGGAGGACGGCACCAGCACCTTTGAGGTCCCACGGTTCCTCGAGATGACACGGCGCCTTCACTTCCTTTGGCAAAGCTCACCCACAATTTTGTGCGCTAGCTGACGGGAACCCTCGTGCCCACTTTACAGACAAGGAAATGGATGTTTAGAAGGTTCAGTAGCAAAGCCTGCATCTGAAACCAGTCCCTGTCCCCAGGGGTCGGGGTGGGCAAGCAAGGGTTAAGGCGGTGCGTGTGATGGGGGGCGGGGGTAGGGGGGCCCCGTCCAGGCCCTGCTGACTCACTGGCCCTCATACTGCTGCTCTGCTCCCCACAGGCACTGTCAGTTGCCTGGGAGCTGATTAAGATGTCACAGAGGATTATGATGTCAGGTGCAAGAATCACGCTCCAGGGGAGGGGGGAGGTTACCCTAGCAACGGAGATGGGACGTCCATGCAGAACAGCGGCTCTGGCTCCGCACAGCCTGGTGGGAAGGGCCTGGGGTTTGGGGGTCGCCCTGGTCCTGGGTGCGAACCCCAGCTGCAGCTGGGTGACCTGGGGTAACACATCTCGCTCTCCTGAGCGTCCCCAAACACCAGACCAGGGGGAATCATTTCATCCCCCTATGGATGAAATGGGACAGCCCAAGAAAATCCCCCCGGGCCTCTGCAAGCGTCTGCCAAACGGCCGTCCCCGGGGAACCCAGGAGGCCTCGCTCGGCTCCAGAGTCGGGGCTCGGGCCTGGGCGGCAGGCTTGCCAGAGGCGGCAAAGGAACGGCGCCAGGCGACCTCGCTGCCAAGTGCTGAGGCCGCTTGCAACGCACCATCACCCGGCGGCGGGGGGCCCTGCCAGCGGCCTCCTTTGCGTCAGCCAGAGGGTGCCACCAAGAGATCGGTCGGTGGCTCCTCCCCCACGGCCTCGCGAGCTTTCGGGATCCGCAGAGCCGACCTCAGCACACACCCACTGCCTGCTCACCTGTTGCCTCTCGCGTTGGCCGCGAACCCTGCTTCTCTTTAGATTCCTAGAACCCAGCCCAGTGCCGCATACAAGTCTGAATAAATGAATGAAGGATGAACGTGTTTCCTCAACGTCCCCCTTCACGCCTCAGAGCGAGCATTGCCCGTCTTTAGGGAAGAAATATTCCTTCCCCTCTGCAAAGCGATGCTTCCCCCGTCTCCTTAATTCCAGTGCATTTCCCCGCAAGTCCTGACTTTCATCCGTCCACCTGTCAACTCACCCATCTACCCACTCAGCATCCGTCCATTCATTCGTCCACCCACCCATTCTTCCATCCATGCACCCATCCGTGACTGTCTTCGTTCAGTCTCCCTCCCGCCCACCCACCTGCCCGTCTATTCCCCCCTTCACCTGTGAACTCGTCTGTTCACCCCGACCCCATCCACCGGGCAAGCGGGCATCTGAGCATCTGACTCCGAGCCATGTCCTGTGCTGGGTCTGAGGGACCACAGCGCCTCGCCAGACTGCGGCCCTGGCCCAAGGAGCACTCGCTCAGTCCTGCAGAGATGAGAAAAACATGGAAACGTATACCGGGGAAGCACGGGAAAAAGCAAAGGGTACCTCAGAGAGAGAAAGATGGGGTCCCGGGGGCCCACAGAGGAAGGAGACAGTGGTGTCCAATTCGCAAATCAAGGAAGGCTCCCGGGAGGAAGCAGCAGCGGGAGAATCGGGGCAGGAGAGGTGAGTGAAGAGGCAGTTGGGACGCAGATGGCTCGTCCACAGCCCCCACCACGTGCCCCTGGTTCCTGCTCTTTGCAGAGCCCGCACACGGGTGCAGGAAGGTTAAGCCCCCAGCTCGGGAGTGGTCCAGCCGATTGGAGAAGCTCAAATGTCAGCCGCTCACAGGGGCTTCTCGGACGGCCGGCCTCGTACTCCGTCTGTTTCCTGTCACACCCTGTCCTCGCTGTGTCAGCTGTCCCTCTGGAAGGCCAGCTCCAGGGAGCGGGGGCCTGCTTGCTTCCTGCTTGGTCCCCAGCGCTCAGAGGCCCCCTCCCTGACTCACTGTGGACGCACCGTGTGTCCTGGGCCAGGGAGCAGGTGGCCGGCTGGTCCCGGACCTCTCTCCCTCCCCTCCCCGGGGGCCTGCCCGGTGCTCAGCCGCCCCCTGGCTCTGGCCAGCCCGGTCTGCGAGGGCGTGGGGCGCTCCGGCCACGCCGTCCAGGCCTCGTGCCTCCTGGCCGGGCTGGTGCCCCTGCCACATATTTCTGATCGTCCTGGGAGACGCGCACTGTGCAAACAGATAATTGAAAAGATTACCCCGGACGGACCCTGGAGGGCTGATTTATTGTGTGTCATCCCTTCTTCAGGATTTTGATTAGAAATTGAAGAACGGCCCCCCCAACTCGAGACTCTCGTGGCTGCGTTTAACCTCCCCGCCGTCCAGTGGGCAGACCCAGGCTGGCTCCCAGGGTGCCTCAGAGTCCCGCTGGGACCACTGCAGGGGAGCGGACCCACCCTG